>PVIR01011817.1:15111-46291 GCA_004026965.1 Petromus typicus | reverse complement strand
TAAGAATAAAAGGAGAAGGAGAACATAAAAAGAATAGAGGTAAGTTGAAAATCAATTATATTAATTGATGTCAATACACTAAACACCCCTTTAAGATAAATTAAAGCAAGACCCAACTATATGCTGTCAATAAGAAATCTATTACATACAAAGACAGATAACTTTAAAGAAAAGTATGACATAAAAGTATGATGTAAAAATATGTAATACAAAATCGAATGAAAGAGTGGCTATAAGATCAAATAAAGTATATTTCAGAGTAGAGAATATGTAACGCAAAGAACATAACTCTAGAAGTATAAGTATCCAAAACTAGTGGTACAAGAAACAGACAAAAAATAAATAAAAGACAAATTTATAATCATAGCTGAATATTATGTCTATTAATAGTTCAAAAGAAAAATTAGAAGAAAATCTCTATGGCTCTATTAGGTTTTTTCACTAAGAAGCAAACAGACTAAAATGTTTAGAAAACACCACTCAATCACTGTGTGCAGTGAAAACAAACAGCAAATAAACAAAAAACCCAGGGAAAGAAAAGAAAAACTAAAACCTAAAGTAAATATGAGGAAAGAATCCCAGAATGTTCACAGCAGCTTTGTTCAAAATGGACTAATATTAGAAATAATGCAAATACAATAAATTTTAAAAAAAAAATGTGCGATACACTTACAAGAGAATATTCAAAAGTGAAAAGAAATCAAGTCCTATTAAATAAAATGAATATGGATAAGTTTCAAAAGTATTATGCCAGACACAAAAAGTACAAACTGTATGATTTCATGTGTTCATGTGTAACAACTGCAGGAAAGTCAAAATTACAGTGATGGAAGACGTGCTAGTGGCTCCCAGGAATGGTGCTGAGCACGACACGGAATGCAAACACACAGGACTTCTGTTGGTCAGGAAAATGCTCCATACAAGACAGAGGAGGTTCTTACACAACTAAATACATTTGTTAAAAATTATACAAATTACATTTAAAATAAGTGGATTTTACTGTGTATAAATTATTCATCAATAAACAAGAGAAAAGAGATCTGAATAACAGGACCAAATTTTTAAATAACATACCAAATATCTCAAAACAAAATAACCTGATTCAGAAATGTGAAGAGTCAAATGGATTAAAGGACATATAAGTAAAGGTAGGACAATGTAACATTTCAATTTAACACTTGTGAAAGTGATAAGACATAATTTCTTCAGGGCAAATGGAAATTGTTAATTTGATAAAACTATGATTAATCCATTATGCAATATCATATCTGCACATTATTTGTATTCCCAAATTTTGAAAAATAATTTTTAAATTTAAGGGAAATGAATCAAAACATTTTTCTGTGGATCTACAAAGTAAAACAATTCCAATAGAATATATAAAATTCATTAAGGTTGGAATATATTTTCTAAAACCATTTCAAATTTTTATTTTATATTTATCAATAGAAAGTGAACTGGTAGACTAAATTTAGAAATTAAAAATTGTTTTAAATTCTTACTTACTTGGATAGAGAATATCAGCAATCTCAAAGTCATTCACCCGGCAGATAGGCAGGAACGAATCTCTTGAATATAAATATTGAAAGGAGTACTCTAAATTATACATGAAGCCACAGGAATATAAACATTTCATTTTCAAATGGATTACTGGGTATATATCTCTGTTAAAAGACCAAGTCAAAAGTACACTGCAAAGTATGATCCTTTCTCACTAAAAATTATTTTTTTTGGTATGTTACACAACTATTTGTGAAATACTAAGGTACAGTAGTAGATTTTAATGAATAACATACTCTAGAAGGAATTAAGATTCTCTAAGAACTCAAAACCCTACACAAAGCCAATGAACAATTTCAGATTTACACAACATAGAAATTCAACTGAAAGTGTCTTGTAACCTAGGTGCTGCCAGAGTTAGAGGAAACTGTTTGGTGAAACTTACAATTTTCAATATATGTGGGCGAGAGTGGAGAATGAGATGGCAGAACTCCTTCCCCCCAAAAATTATAAAGCAGCTTAACGTAAATATAAAGAAATAGTAAGAAAAAGTTACTCTTTACTTACAAATGAATAAATAAATTGCTGACTGGTAAGAAGCCCTCCATTATATGAGGATACATGACTTCAGAGTTAACTGGCATCTAAAGATAGTTGCAAAATGAAAGTTACACAATGATTAGACAAAATGAGACAAATCTTCAATCATAAAAATTCTTGATCATAGTTAAGCCCAAAATATAATTACTTAGTATTAAGTAATATTATTATATTAGTAGTATAATATACTAATATATTAATAACAGTATTAAGTAATATTAATTATATTAGTAGCCAAAGTTGATAATATCAAATCAGTTAGGTTGACAACAGGTGTTTAACAGTTTTTAAATAAATGAAAAACTGAAAAGGCAATTGTGAGCATTTACTAAGTAGCAGGCACTATTTTAGACATTTTATATATATTCTTTTTTTTTTCATAACAACCCTGTTAGAAAAAGCTACCTCTATTTTACAAAGAAACTAAACTTTGGTAAGATTTCATAGTAACTGGGTGGCAAAGCTTTTGATTTTTAGACAATACGCAAGCATACTAATGAGGTTCCAGAGATACTGCATTCTCAACACATCTTTAGACAATGCCTTGATGATTTCACAACAAAAAAAGATTAAGAAAAATGATTTTTCTGACTTGAAATATCTAATTTAGTAAAAGCTCAGGTGCTTCATTTCAATTGTTTCAATATTATTGCATATTTTCTAACCTGCGAGTCTATTCTAAGCAAAAACAATACTATACTTTCCTGTTGTTTATTATAGTCTTTGAAAACACACCTATGAATCTGTGAATAATTGTACAGTATTTATAATTTGTGTCATTTAGGTCTTTTACTATAGTTTTTATCTCACTAAAGCTATCCATGATAATAATAATAATAATAATAATAATAATAATGTCTTAGATTCCTTTGCATTTGACATTAAGTTCATGTAAGTTGTTGAATTTGTTAAAGGCAAATACTTGTTATCTAAAAAAAAGTATGCATTGTGAACAGGAAAACTGGAACAAAAATAAAAAGCAAAAAGATTGTTTTGCTTAAGATAAACTCACCATGTAAAAATGCTCCAGTCGAATTCCATATACTATCTGTAAGGCTCTCATGTAGATCATGTGCAACACTTCAGGCTACAAGAGAAAAACAATTTTAAATACTCTCACACTTGATTCTAATGCTGGATCTGTCATCAGTATCCAACACTGCATAAGCAGAGAATGCAAAGAAGAAAGCAGCAACAAAAGCACCCACAATTTCCCTTGAAATATTTCAAAATTCTTCCAGATTTTTTTTTTTTTTTTGAGACAGGGTCTCACTTTATAGTTCAGGCTGGTCTTGAGCTCGGCCTCAAACTCACATTACAGCAATCCTCCTGCCTCTGCCTCCCGAGTGCTGGGATTACAGGCGTGAGCCACCATGCCCAGCATTGTGGTATGGGGTGCTGATTGCTACTGGGCATGAGTCTCCATACCCAGTACTGTATATGGTTTCTGGGGATCAAACCCAGGCCCTTGCGCTTGCAAGACAGTCACCGGAACCACTGAGCTAACTCCCCAGCCCAATTTTTCCAAATTTTGAACCACCCAATGATACTTAAGACTTGTTCATATGTAATCAATGGTAAAGATGAGTAACTTAGCACGTTGCAAACAAGTGTATCCAAATCACTTCCCAGCAGCCCCACCCATTAACCAACAGAAGTAGTCTTTTAGAATAGGCTGTCATTCATGTGGCAGAAATGTTAGAACACCAAGGATATATTTTTTTAAAAAGTACAAGAAACTGGTTTATTACCTTATACATTAAGCTTTTCTTAAATTTAAACTTTAAGAAAACATTTGGAATATGGGGTACAAATGTAATGAGGCAATGAGGATTTTTTATATGTTCTAAATCAGTGTCTCATAAATGCTGGCCTGTGAACATATTCTAATCTATACACAAGTTTATTGAATGAGTAATAAAATGACATGTATATAAAATGTGGCAATCTTTTCATAAAATAAAATTTAAAGGCCTAGCATTTACTTTTGAGATGATTCCATCTTAGAGTTAAAAACAGATTAAGAAAAAAAAAATACCACTAACATCAAAAAGTTTTGGTTCTATATCATTAAATCACATTTTCTTATGCTATCACTTCAAGAACAATACAGGAAACCGAAACCTAGGGATTTTCTGTGACATATAAATACCTCATCTTTGCATTTAATAACTAAATATATATAGAACAATGCCCGTCAAAGCAAGTCAATTCCCTCTCGAGGAATAACGCCAGAAAATTAATCTCTAAGCTCCCAAAGAGGTTTGTTTCTAAGCATTTTTTGGTGGCTGGAAACTACTTGGAATAAGTTTCATCAAGTCCTACCAATAAATGATACTCTCACACCACCATTCCAATAATATGAAAAATTTAATATACTTTAATACAGCTATGGTTTAAAAGCCTTAAAAAAGAAAATAACCACGTTAAAGAACTGAATTCCTACTGGGAATGTTGAAATTGACCAACATATAAACCAAATGTTATTTTAAAATTACAATATGCAAGAGATTTTTCTCTAGCTTAAAAATGACTGGCCTATATCAAATAGGAGGACAGATGCCTTTCTAACCACACCGTAAACCGTTGTTCTCAGATACCAGATCCACATGCATACATAATTAAATTTTACCTTAGGATTTGGGTAAAGATCATTCTTGGACAAGTTTTTACCATCAGCTCCTGTTAAGAATTTATTGCGAATATGAACCACAATTTCAGCTACATTATATCTGGGAAAGGACAGAGTTTCCATCTTGAATGTCTCCTTCTAGTCTGAAGAAAGAAAAAATAAAGATCAGACATACAACTAGAAGTTCTCATAGTCTAGAAACTGATAACTATAAAGACAAAATGAAAAAAATCAAGAACTATTCATAGTACTGCCAGCTATCATCAAATATCTTGATAAGATAAAGATTTCAAATACATACATACATATGCATATAAATATATTCTCTAACATAACTTTTATTTCAAAGCAATATATTTATTTTATGCTAATTTTCCTAATGCTTTTCTCTTCTACAATGAAAGGATCCTGGTTGACAGTTGGGAAATCACGTATTTCTCTTTATACACTTTGGGGTCAGGGGATTTAAACTGATCGATCCATACATTAATCCTCAAAGCAAAGCATAAGGGAACATCATCAGCAAAAGCTACACATGAACAACAGTAATAGAGGAGAGATAATAAAATCATATTCTGATTTGACATCCTATTTAATAGATAGAGTGAGAAAGTTAATATGATTTAAGATGTAAGAGAGAAAAGAAGAAAGAATAGAAGCTATAATTGGCAGGGATTTCTATCACTAGATATAAGAACTTCACAGGAACAACAAAAAAATGTCCTCTCATGTATTCAGATAGTAAATTATTTCCATCTATGTCCCCTGAATTAGTAGTTTTCACATTTCTATGTCCCTTTCATCCAGGGTGCATCTAGAAATGCTTGGACACATTTCTGGGTTGTCACAACAGGAGTGGAGAGGGTCTTAGAACCTGGTGGGTAGAGGCCAGTGACATTCTTAAAAATACAATACACTGGGAGGCCCCTCACAGCAAAGAATTATCTAGTTCAAAATGTCAAGAAAGCTGAGGATAGGAAACTGTGTCCTAGAGTGTACATTTATTTATGCTGCAATACTTATGACAATGTATTGGGATTCCAGTTAGAGAACTCTAATGGTACACTATGAAGTTCCAGTAAGTTATGCCCCTTTCACCATCTCTACAGGTGCCTAATAGCAACAGCAACACTAAGAGCAAGAGGAGCAGTAATGGCAGCCAATGCCTCAATCACTCACTTAAATATTATTTAATTATCCAGAGACTCCCCTACTCCCCAGTGAAGCAGCATGACCCCCAAGACTGAATGTGAATATATTCAATTCAAACTTAAATGGTCTACAGTTCTGGAAATCTATTTCTTTAGGCTTCTAATGTTTCCTAGAACATGAAGATTAAGAAGCTTTGGCAACATGCCTACCCTCTAATAAATGTAGGAGGCCTTCTTCAGAGATGATCGTCAAATAACTTCCTAGTTCTGCTTGAAACATCACAGAACTCACTAACTCAAGGCAATTTTCTCCCATTTCAGCACTGTTCTCATAATCTGATAAGCCTTCCCCATACTGCACAGAACTGTATGCTGTGACTTTCATCTGCTGGTCCAATTTCTGATCATTGCAGCCACAGAAAATATATTAATCCCATTACATGACAATATTTCCAAAATGGGATGAAAGCTACATCTTTGCTAACCCTCTTTTTCTTGAAGGTTAGGTTTAATTTCTTTATATACAGCCATTCTTATATGACATTGTTATAGAAACCACCTTTTGAGGTAGGAAAAAAAAAAAAAAAAGAAACTTGTTCTTACTCTACTCATTCAACAGTCAACATAGAAGACTTGTGACCAAATTGATGGAGGGGTCCCCACCCACCAACGGAGCAACAATAATGCAACTCAGCCTGGTGTCCTCTAATTCTGACACTACTTACCTAGAGACAGCATTAGAAGTTGTCAGTATGACAGGCAGAGGTCTATGCCTCCCATCCCCATTTGATATGCCAGCTGAAAGTCACAGGTTATTCTCCTGTTTCTGACAAGCATACTATTTACTGGAGTTTCCATCATCCCCTCCTTGAAATCATTTTGCTAGGGCAGCTCCTAGAAATCACTGCAACACATTCACTGTTTACTATAAAGGACATTATGAGATGAATACTGGATGAAAGATAGATCTGGAAAGGTATGGATGCGGGGGGGAAACAAGCTCCAGGGCTCTCTGATTTGAGAAGATTTGGCTTCTCAAATCTTGTTAATTTGGGCTTTTATGGAAGGATCATTAAGTGGGCATGAATGATTATTTCACTGGCCATGGGTGATCAGCTCAACATTTCATCTCTCCCTTCCTAGAGATTGGGGTGGAGGCCTATATTCTGGTAGCCAGAGGCTGCCAGCTGTCAGTCAGCATTAGCATACAAAAATACACCACTCAGGATCACGAAGGTTCTAAGGATTTGAGTTGTGTATCAAGAACTCCGGACAAAGATCAAATATATATTTCACAATATCACATCATCCTGCTTACCTTCCTCTAAAATATTACTCTGTCAGTGTCTTCTTAAAACATAACATGAAAACTAAATACAACACTCTATCTAGTGGGCCCAGGGTACAGTACTAATGTAGCAAGGAGTGGGCTCAGAGGATCTAAGATAAAACTGTAGCACTTGCAAATATATGCTATGATCAACATGATCCACTTATATCAGTTGGTATTTCCCCATGTTCTTAACTTTGATAATGGCAAACCTTTACTTTAGAGCCAAGATCATTTTGGATAGTTAGTGTGTAGGAAAGTAAAATATCCCACCCCAAATGTATTTCTTTGGTATATTTCCAGTTGGTTTTAGAGAGAAATCCCAAACCTCTACAAGGCACAAAAATGGCACTCAAAAGCTGACATTTTCTACAAAGAAATTTATAAATGCTTATCTACATTTTAAGCAGTAAAAGCAGACAAGCTTTTCTATCACACACTATCATTTCTGCATAGGAAAGGTTTTTGCCCAGGAAAAGACTGGTTTTGTTTTGGCCCAGACATACCGTAGGCAGCTGTAATCTGGAAGACATTTAGTAATAACCAGCCAACCCTGCTCACTTTGTGCTTCTTCTCCTTAAACTTCCAAAGCCTGCAGCCACCTCCCTTCACTCCAGAAGCCCAAAGTCCTCTGTTTAAACCTTGATTTTTATTGTGTCTGTATATACAGGAATCTTGTGCTTAGGGACAAAATAAATTCTGGGGCTTTTCGTTTAACTTTCGTTTTTTGTTCCATAAAATAACACTATCAAACCTTCAGGAAGGAAGAGAGTAAACACAACCCTTCCCCACATATTCATCGTATATTTTCATCTAAGTCAGATCCCAAAACTATTGGTAAAAGGAAAAACTGCAAAAACAATTTAATTTTCCAAAATAAATATCTAGAGTAGAGAGGATAGAATCATAATAGAAACAGTAGGTGTAATATATCTTCATAATTATTATTACACATTTCTGCAATATTTTGTATAACTGGTTCGGTTAGTGCTTATAAAACATATAATGTGCTTCCTAACATTTGCACAAAAGTACTTGAATTATCTTATTCACCACATCAAATTTAAATCTATGTGCTTAGTTTCTAAAATCGAATAATCTAATGAAGTATCTCTTCTAGGCTATTTTATTTTGGAATCGCTTCCCATACCCAAATTCTGTCATTCTTTCATAGTCCAACTACAATTTCAATTTAGTAGTGTGTGTGTGTGTGTGAATGTGTGTATGTGCGTGCGCCAGCGTGTGTTCCCTGGAACAGGGAAGAGAACTTTCAACTAATCACCTGTCGGTGACTCTTCTGTCTGCAGTACCATGTGTTGAGCAGAGCAGGTGTGGAAAGATCTGTTAAACCTTACATGCCTTGTTTTGCTGAAGATTCGTGACAATCACAACTCCAGGAAGAAACGACTGAACAAAAATAACTTCCAATATCTCAAACGAGTTAAAGACGTCTCTTGAACTCATCTAAAGGGAGAGAAACAGCCCTCTAGGAGGCTCAACTTTTCACTTATGGAATTGTTTTCGCCTTTGACTAGTTTTGACGTGGCTAAGAAACATTTGAGTACTTCAGATCCACAGAAAGCTGACAAGCAATTAACATCACCCTTCCATATGTACATAAATACAAGCTTAAATCAATCTGCTTCTCGTCGAATATCTTCCCAGTCTGCACTGCGCAGATAAAACCTACTAGTATTTTAGGAATTGACCTCCGGTCGTTTGGGAGCTAAAATCGATGAACAGGAGGTGGGGGAGGGCTCGCCACCCTCAGGAGCCAGTTTCTCCAGCCTCCTCCCCAGCGCCGCTCAAGTAGCGTCCCGACGCTTCTGGAGCGCTGGGGCCCCTTCGTCTTCCTCCTCCGACCTCCCGCGCTTGTTCGCACTCACCTACTGCGTTCGCAGCGGCCAAAAGAGGCTCTCGCCGGCCCGCCACACCGAGCCAAAAATCAGCGAACGCCGACCGTTGTCAGTTTTCAAACCTGCCGCCTCTCACTAGAAGTCCCGCCCCTTTCGGTTCAACCGACTTCCTTCTCTGATGGGTGCCCAGTGAGCTCAAAAATCTCCAAGAGGATGATGCGTAATGCGTGGGAGGGGAGGCTGGGTTCCGGTTAGGAGGAACCATTCTTTCTTTGGATCTGCTTTCTAGCCGGAACCAGAATCCTGCAGGAAGGGGCGGTGTCGCCGCTAGGGGCGGGGTCTGGGTAGGCGTTCGGTCGGTGACGGGTAGAACTTCCAGGTGGTCCCGGTCCACGTGGAGTGCAGCAGGGGTCAGTTTGGGAGACTCGCTAAGCTCAGGGGGACAGAGAAGGGACGTGGGGCTGTGGACGAGTAAGGGTAAGTCAGAGTCGCAGAGAAATAGTATTTGTTAAGCGGGGAGCTGATGGATGCTCTTACAGACATTACCTCATTTAAGCTTTATTAAATCGCTGGGTCCGTGTCACCGGCAAGGAGAACTTTAAAGTACTTGAGAGTCTCAAGATTTAGGATAAACAACAAAGTTTGGTAGTACAAGGTCAGCCACAGGGGAAATGAATCTTTCCTAAAGGTAAAATAAATCTGTTACAATGATCGAGCCCTCCTACTTTCCCTTCAAAAAACTGAGCTGGAAGAAAAGTAATTTGTTCAAAGTGGCACCGGGTGCAGTAGATTCCTTCAGGTCTTCTCGTCGCTTCTCCCTTTCCCACATCCCCACTCCGCGCGCTGCCCCCCACCACACTGTCACCCCAACCCGCACAGGTCTGTTTGGATGAGTTAGAGTCGTTGGATAAGAGGCCCAGATTTCTGTATTTTTTTAAACGTGGATTTTCAAGGCAAAAGTCAGTGTCTTGCAGAAGACGTGGTGGGTGTGGTTATCAGAGCTTTAATTAAGTTTTATTTAGGTTTGGGCACCTCAGAATTTAATGCTTGTGAGTGAAGTCTGAACTGAATGACGTCCAAAATTCTATAGGAAAAAAAAAAATTCTGGTACCGTGAATCGAACTCGGGCCCTGGTGCTTCCAAGGTAGGCGCGGTACCATTTATAAGAAAACTTGCGTTGAAAATGAACGAGCTTTCTGGTGCCTTGATGTGTGGGTTGAAGACTTACACCTCCTGATACCAAAATTTGTTCCAGTTCTAAATAAAAATACATGACATACTCAGTAGTTCCTTTTCCGTGTTCATTTACTGGTACCAGTCACAGAGTCAGAAACGAATAAAACTCAAAAGTAGGTTAGAAAAGTAAGTTAATAAAAAAATATACCTAGTGAGGTGAGGAGAGAACAAAAATATCTTTCTTTTTGGCGTTTGCCAAATCAAACTGATTACACCGTAGAGGCAGGAAAGGTGAGCATAATACCGTGCCTGTGAACACACTCCAGAGTCAGTTTCTGAGTATCCAGTTGCTAAATAGGTTAAAGCAAGTTGTTTAAAGTAATCACATTGATTTCCATATGTTTAAAATTGGAAGAAGAGACCTATCTGCTTTATGGAGTTTTGTGAAGATTAAATGAATTTGTATGTGCCTGGCAAAGTTTTGACTATTCAATAAGTATTAAATGTTATTTCAAGTATTACTATTTGTACATGAGCCTTAGTAAAATGATCTTGCAAATGGTAGTTACCCAACAAATGCCTGACCTACTGTTGAGAGTCTAGACAAGAAATGAGAGACTATATGAAAGCCAAGATTCTCACATGTCATATGGAAAGCAGGACAAGAGACATACATTTTATTTTATATACAATAAAAATTTTGGGGAAAATGTTACTGTAACTGATGAGGTAAATGGTATTAGAGTTTAAATTATTTAAGAAAAACTCATTGGTGTTTATTTAAATTACTCTAGTTAAAAGAATAAAGCTGGCTTTTTCAAAATTTGCTGTGAGGTAAATGATGGGACAGCACAACACTTTCTAGAGTTTTGTCATCACCATAAAATTAGTATTGCAGAAAATTAAACTCCAATACAAAGATGCTTCTCAGGATTTCATCTTGCTAACCCACTGTAAATTAAAAATATTCTGTTATTAATGTATGTAATACATCTAACGCACCAGACACAATAACAACATAGTGCATTGTACATTAACATTTCACTTTTTTTTCTTTTCCAGACAAGATCTCACTTTGTAGTTCAGGCTGGCCCTGAACTCACTATGTAGCCCAGGTGAGCCTGGAACTCACAGCAATCCTCCTGCCTCTGCCTCCTGAGTGCTGGGATTACAGGTGTGAGCCACCCTGCCCGGCACTGTGATATATGGTACTGATTGCTGGTGGGCGTGAGTCTTCATGCTCAGCGTTTTTGTATGTGGTTACCAGGGATGAAACTAGGAACCTGTGCTTGCAAGACAGACAGTGGAACCACTGAGCTAAATCCCTGGCCTGTCATTTCATTTCTTACTAGTTAAGTTGACTGGGAGTTGTACCTTGTTCCCCTTGCTAAGAATGGAGAGAGTGTTCTCTGTGGCATAATACTGATCTGGGAAAATAATTTAAAATCTGAGGTACAGTTTCTACTGAATGCATATTGTTTTTGTACTATTATAAAGTTGGAAAATCCTAAACACAATCATCATCTCTTTGACTGTAGCGTCATATTTTTCTGCTGCTGTGTACCCTTACGTACACTATACTGCCCTTCTGTTTTGTTTTCCTTCTCATCCTTCCTCCTTTTATCTCCTTTTCCAGCTGACACTGCATGGTTTATTAGGACCCAAACTCCGTGTGTCTGAGCCTGCTGACCTGGTCTGGTAAATCTTACCCCTGAATCTGTCCTGTAAATCCTCAGAGAACACCCAGGAAAAAAATAACATGAAACACAACAGATTCTCAGAATCCAAACTCCACTCTCCCTGATTCTTAACAATTCCTTACTTTACCGTTGGTCGTTTCCTTATCTTGTAACTTTCAGTGATTTCTCACAAGTTACCACCTATCTCAGTCCCCTTTCCAGTTTCAACTCCTCTATTTGAAGGTAATCTAAAAGGTTTTTTCAAGCACTTACCACATATTCCTGTTATTTGCCAGTGACTATTCCTCCTAAGTTTTAATTCCATGCTCTTCTTCTAGATTATACTCTAAAGGCTGATGACAAAGTTCTAAAGACTGAATGGATCTTTGAGAGACAAGAAGATGCTCAGTGAGACTGGTGACCTATAGCTGGGACGTTAATGCAGGAGACATCCCTGTGCTAAGTGCTTTAAAATTCTTATAAATGACAGGAGTTCCAAATCTTATTTCTGCTTTATTTTAGTATATTAGTAAAGAGAAAAAGTTGATTCAATTGATTTAACATAGTAGGTTCTCTACGTGGCTTCAGGCACTTATTTGTGTATAGATTTTCTATGGGCCACACACATTGTCAGTACTTATGTGTGAAAATTAAAGCCTATTTCAATATATACCTTAACTCCTTGCCACCACACTTTCCCCTGAAAAGATAAAATGTACTTCTACCAGTGCAGTGGTTCTGGCATCTCTGTCAAGGCCTCTCGGCTACATTTATACAACCAATCAGACCCTCATTTTGTGTGGCTTCCTTCCCGCTCCTCCCCACCCCCAATTGTGTCATGCATGTTAGCGGATGGTTTTTTTGTTTTTAAACCTTTTGCAGTACAGGGAATCAAACTCATGATTTTGCACTTGGCAGGCAGCCGGCAGCACCACTGGCCCTCTTAGTGGATTTTTCTCTGCCTGTCCTTTAAACAATATTTCTCAAAGTTTCAGCCTTGAGTTTTCTGTCTGTATCTTTCCCTTTTGTTGTTTTAGCCTACTGCATCTGCTAACACTGCTGCCATGTCTGACTTCTCCCTGAGCTTCAGACTTCTCTTTCCAAGCTCTGTAATTCATCTTTTCCTTTTCATTTCCTCTCTCAACTGTATGTCCTTGACTCTAGCCTTTCCACCTACACAACCAAGTCTGTCTTGTAAGCAGCAGTCAGAATTAAGGTATGATAGGAAAATAAGTAAATAATAGGTAAAAAGAAGACAAGGAAAGGTGTAATTTTAAAGTGGGTACTTATAAGGAAAGCTACAATTACAGAGCACAAAAGTTGGCCAGAGTTACAGTGCCTTTTTTTCCAGGAAACTCACTTAAAAAAAAATTCCTAAGGTCTGAAAATTATGATAAGTCTATAAATTGGGGCTGGATCCATAGTTCCTACCTTTAAACTGCTTTCTCCGCATACATACCCCCGACTCCTAGGAAGCAGCATTCTCAAGTGAGCAGCACATCTCTAAATGAACTTCAGACAAACTATTTTGCATTCTGACACAGGGAGGCCAGGCAGGTAGTGAACACACATCTTCCATCTTGAAGCTAACCCTGAGACCATAGGAAACCCCCCAGCCCCAGACCATAATTAATGCATTTCTCTCTCTCAAGGATTTACATGCCATTCTTACTGTATACACTTTTAAAATTCTACTTACTAAACCTTCCCTTGTACCTCTAAGTGATGTGTCCTGATAATTCTTTTACTGCAACTAAGAGTCTGGACTTACAACTTACCCTGTGGGAGGAGTGAGTTGAGGTCTCTACCTCCTCTGTGGAGAGCCTTAGATCCCACCCATTGCCAGTGTCTGGTCTCACGTGTAAATCTAACCCTTTACTTTTCTACTTCAATTTCTATACCCTTCTGTAATAACCACCATTCTATGTTTGAATCCACGGCCTGGATGCGGCTAGACCCTTGGTGATCTGGCCAGCTACTTTTCCCTTCTTCTCAACACACTCACTGCCCATTCCTTTGGCCGTTTTAAAATGGTCTTTGAGACATATTCATGTTGACTCTGTCTAGACAGTTTTTATTCTCTCTCCTTGATTCTTTACTCTTATCTTTTGGAAGTCTTCAAAACAGCCTTACCTTCTTTCACAGTCTTAGTTGGTTTCCTTTCCTTGCTTCTTCATTGTCATTTATTCATTTAAAAATCATCGTGGAGCCCTAATTTGTGTGGAACATTGTGCCGTGTTCTGGAGATACAACCGTGAACAAACAGATGTGAGAATCAACCTAGTACCTGCCCTAACAGAGTACACGACAGAGTCTACGTTCTTATAGGAAAACAAGTAATTAAAAAAAGAAAATAAAGAAATGGTTCAGTCTGATTGGCTCAAGATTTGAGAATAGCCAGGAAATGACCAGGTTATAATTTGAGAAGCAACTGTTCATATAGAGTGGACAGATTTTATAAAGGCCCATGAGAATACACTCTAGGAACTGAGATTCCAGACAGGGAGGGAGACTAATCAAGGGCTAGAGTGTAAGGCACCTTGCTGGTTAAATTAAGGGATTTATATTTCTCTTTTAAGGGTAATACTGGTAGTAAGTTTAAAGAATTTTTTATTAATTTCATTTTACATTATAAATTGGACTACTCTGAGAAAAAGGAATTGAAGAATGACAAGACTAGAGGAAAAAAATCAGGAGATCATTGGAGTATTCTAGGTAAACCAGATGATAACCTCTATTAGGATACCTTTACCATTATACTTGGAAATAGATCCTAGAAGAATTAACGGTAGAACTTCATGTCCAATTGGATTGTAAGGGCATGAGTGGGAGAAATAACAGGCAGCATTCTGTAAATAAGCTTTAGTGAAGACTGACTACACTATTTGCTGTCATGTATCCACAGGTTAGTCTGTCTTTCTCTATCACAGGTGGTGCATGTATATCAGTGAATTGGGCCTGAACACCCAGATACATGGAGTGCCATTTTCCCACTTACGATAGGGAGGCAAACTCTTTTGGGAGGTGACTGGTGGTTCAATTGTGGAAATATGTAAATCAGGATATTTATGGAACATGTATGATATATTGCAGTTGGATGAATGTTTCCGAAGCTCCAGAAGAGAGATCTGATGTAGATTCTTAACATACGTCAGAAGGTTGAAGTTTTTATTATATTGAAATGATCTGTTTTGCATCTGTCTCAATCATTGTACAGACTGGATCTTAATGACTTTTGATTATCTAGCACTTAATATTACAGCTGATGTACACTGGTTATCTACTATATGTTGTTTAAATGAACTGCTGCCTTTAAACATGGTTACATGTAACAAGAGAAAACAACAATAGCCTCAGAAGATTTTCTTTTAATATATTTTGGTTCTTTGCTTCCCCTATCATATGTTTATGTTTCCTGTGAGAAATCAAAGATGAAAAATAACTACTGTATTTGATTTGTGCAGATTTAAAACTGAAGTTATTACTCCAACTCTGATCCAATCAGTGTAGAATGAGATTATAATACTATCCAAGGTCACGTTAGCATTTTAACACTGTCACATTATTGATTAATTTGTGAATTCTAGGGTGATGTCACTGGTGCAATCACTAAGTTCACAGATATGAATCATGAATAGTATGTTTTGATGCCTTAAAAGTAATGACCCACCGTGCTTAGTAGTCTGAAGTAAAATTATGAACACATTTTATATCAAGGGTATCAAATCTTTGAGAATATGTATTATGAGGTATAGACAAAATATATGAAATCAAAGGAATACCATACTTTTTTATTTGACTAGCATTTCATATGAGAGAAAATAATATGTCTCTCCTATCCATTTTTAGCTTGCTGACAGTTCAGGTAACAACATCAAAAATCCTTTACTCACAGGCATTGTAATATTCTTTGCACATCGTAACTGCACTTAATTCCAGTGCATAGCTATAAATGTATAATGCTTATTTTATTTTGGAGTTAACATTATAGTGCATAATTTCAGAGATATACTGTAAAAAACATTTGAAGAAAATGGAAAACTGTAGTCACATTTTTGTTTGTTAATAATATTCACTGGGTGGCGCTGTTGTTCAAAAGTTAACCTTACAATTCTTTTCTTTCACAGAAATAAAAAGTAATAAACCTTGAACACAGTGTTTTGTGTGAAAAAGTTAGATTCTAAATTTATTGGTTTTAAAAGACACGTTTGAAATTCTTCATAAGGAAACTAGATTGAATTCAAAGTAGCTACCTGCTTCTTGTTTACCCATTCATAATTCTAGGCCTGTTAAACCGCCCCTCCCCTCAGGAGTGCTCACCTGTGTAGTAGTGGTTGTGGGGACTGAGATGTGCGTCTGCAGTGCCCTAAACAGACTCCATCCTCTGATGTGGACTGTACTTAATATGACCTTAGAAGAAAGTCACGTCTCGCCCCTCGACATCTTCTCACAGCTCCGACTCTTCTCTAAAAAATGAGACAGTCTGAATACACATTCCATGTGTGTGCAGGTGACATATAGTTTTATCTTTAATTTTTGCTAGAAAATCACCTGTCAGTTTTTCTCTACTATTAAGCAAGTTCAGCCTGGTAAACACCATAGAAATGGTGTTTATGTAAGTGATGAATACCATATAAATTTGAAGTTAATATCCAAGTGAATTAATCCTAGGACAACTCCTTAAGATCATTTCTATCTATATATCTTTTGCACTCATACTTAAAACAACATTAATGATTCCTTACAGTTTTATTGAGGGCACTAGGTGTCAGGTCATTGTTGTATATGACTTAATTCTCACAACTGCATAAAGTTATTTCTGTGCCCACTATTAATTTGAAAAGCCAAAAACAAATTATTTAAGAGAAGGTGAACAATTGCTCAGGAACATATATTTAGGAGATGAGGATACAAAACTTTGAACTAACTGATGTTAGAGTCTGTTCTTATCTCTTCTGCTCTGCCCCCTACTCTTACAGCACAGTGAGGAGAACCTGTGTTAATTTTTGTAAACTATGGAATAGACTTGCCCATCTAAAATAAAGCAAATAAAAAGAGATTCTCCAAAGAATACTGATATTTGTTTGGGCCTTGCAGGGCACTGCAG
The DNA here is from genome assembly GCA_004026965.1 of Petromus typicus. Lineage (NCBI taxonomy): Eukaryota > Metazoa > Chordata > Mammalia > Rodentia > Petromuridae > Petromus > Petromus typicus. The sequence continues at coordinate 29,260 of PVIR01011817.1, read as the reverse complement.
TGGACATGTGTGGTGAAATAAACAATGAGCGTATTCAAAGAGGTTAAGGCAAGGAGAAATTTTTAAAAAATGATTATATCAGATAATTTAGAACAGTAATCCTTGGCCACAGTGATTACTACTGACAGTAGCATTAGTTTGAGGTTAAACAGATTATTGCTGAGTAGATGTCCTTGGAGAAATACTTTTTGTATAAGTTTTCATTAGCTCTGCAAATTTGAGGTTCTGGGAGTGTTTTTGCGGTCGTTACTAATAGGCTGTTATATACAAGAACCTTTCTTCTTAGCTCCTGGCTTATTTATTCTCATTAGGGTTAACAAGGCAATTTCATTTTGAGTTTTGGTAACTTTCACATTTCTTTCTGAAATTTCTTTCTGTCTTCTACAGATTGTATCCCTGAACCCATCTAATAAGAGTTACATCTCTACGTGCTATCCTTGAACACCTCCCAGTGAAACAAACAAAATGTATAGCTGGGCACAGTGGCACACATCTGTAATCCTAGAATATGGGAGGCTGAGGCAAGAGGGTTATCATGGGAGTTGAAGGCCAGCCTGAACTACTTAATGAGACCCTGTCTCAAAAAACTAAAACACGCACACACACACACACACACACGCACACACACACACGCACACACGCACACAAAATACAGAGATGTGAAGGATTAAATACTTCTTTGGGCAGGATTCAGTTTACTGGATTGTTTGATAACCATTTATCCTCCGTGTTGTTCAAGGAGTGATGTCACCCTCTGTAGCTGACTGGGTGCAAAGGCAGTTTCACAAGGATATTCTAGTCTTGCAGAGATACATGTATTCTTTTACTTAATGCTTCTCTGTGTTTGAGAGCCGAAGGTCTGGCCCATGCCCTGTTTCTGTAGGTCTTATTGTCACTACAAAGGGGAGGAGTAAATTTCTAGTCTCTTAGTGTCTTCCTTTGTCTTACATATGTACTTCTAGCCATTTGTTCATTGTAATTTCTACTTCTATTTATCAACTGGGGCTCTTGTGAAGATTTTCTTCTGAGGTTAATAGTATCTAAATCATAGCACATTTAAGATATTCCACTCTGAGGATTAATTTCCTTAACAAAACTTCTATTTGCTGTATGTGAGGAATTTATAATCCTAGCATTAACATAGCCTTCACTTACCTTCTTATGAATGGGCCAGACTCTCTTGCTACCCCGATTGACCAGGAATTATTTGTCTCAACTCACTGCTATTCCTTTAACCACAGCAGGAACATAGTGGTGTTGAGGATAAGGACATTTACTTCACTCCTGTTGTTTCATTTTAGTCTTAGAGATGCAGAGTGGCAAATTACACAGATGACTGGCTATGCTGAGTAAAAATTAAAATGAAGATTCTAGGGCCAGGGATTTAGCTCAGTGGTTCTGGCGCCTGTCTTGCAAGTGCAAGGGCCCAGGTTCGATTCCTCGCCCCCCCCCCCACCACATATAATACTGGGCGTGGAGACTCATGCCCAACAGCAATCAGTACCGCATACCACAGTGCTGGGCATGGTGGCTCACGCCTGTAACCCGGCACTTGGGAGGCAGAGGCAGGAGGATTGCTGTGATGTGAGTTTGAGGCTAAGCTCAGGGCCAGCCTGAACTACAAAACAAGACCCTGTCTCAAAAACAACAACAACAACAAACTAAGATTCTAATGCCCAAATAAATCAGTCTTGACAGATATTGCAAAACGGTTATATGAATAGTAAATACAGTGACCAATAAGACTTATTCAGTACATGCACACGTAAGACATTATGGTATTAGAAGTTAGGAGAGACTATTTACCAGCGTAAAATGTCTGGGAGTAATTACTTATGTATTATCCCAACATGCTTTTCTCATCTAACATAATCACCGGCTGCATTTTCAAATCTTCTCTTTTGTTGTAGTCAGGTTGTTCTCCATAGAACACCCTGGCTCACAATACTGTCACCCTGGTGTATCACTTCCATTCTTGTGTGGCTTTCTTTTTTTGCAGATAGTGTTCCCTGACTTTCTAACCTACCCAGATTTAGCTTGACTAGTACCCACTACTCCTTTACTACCTACTCTAGCTCATAACACATTTTTCATTATTGTTTCTCATTATATATAACTACTATTACATAAATCTATTATATATAACTATTACCATTATATATAACTACCACATGATTATATAGTATCTTATATTGTAGAGTAATTCTGTGCAGGTAAATTTGGATGTCTTGGTTAAATTTCACTACCCCTAAGTCAGGAACTGAGCCTTCATTTTACTTTCTGCCGAGCAGTGTTCTGTGGACATGGATCAACACTTGAGCCTGTTTTGGGCCCATATGAAGCTTTGTCCATTTAAATGAGGACAGTGAACTCAGGGTTTTTTATAATGCAGGATTTATTTAATTTGTGAATTAATTTGTGTTTACTATATAAAATAGAACATAAAGTGAAATCCTATTTTTCAGGATGTTTGTGATAACATAACTTTTGCAATGTTCCTATTTGAGAATCAGAAATGTAGTTCATTTGTATTTTGCCTGCCTTGCAAGCACAAGTTCCTGATTTTGATACCTGGTACCACAAAAAAACAAAATAAAATAACAAACAAGTGAGAAAAATCTACCATCACAAACTAGGAGGGGGTCGGGGATTTAGCTCAGTGGTTCTGGCTCCTGCCTTCAGAGGACAAGGTTCTAAGTTCAATCCTTGGTACCTAATTGTCAAAGTACAGGGTTGTTGATCCTGCATCTGTGCCTAATATTTCCTTGTCCCAGTTCAAATAATCTAAAAATCAAAGTATCACTAGCCAGTAGTACTTGTTGAATCTGCCAGTGGGTACTCATCATTTTCTAGGCATTTTCAAGTTTGAGCTTACCCCTCTATAAAATCTGGTTAATAAGACTACTGTGATCAAGGCTAAATGAGATAATAAATATAAAGTAGTGGCATAGTGAAACTAATCAATAAAAAGTTCTTTATTTTTTTTCCTTCCTTTGAAATCCTATTGTACTTCAGCAAGTAGTATAAAGAGTTTCTAACCATTTACTAGACACTGCTGTTGGCTATAGATCTCATCACTGAATGAATTTTGTGATGCCAAAACTCTTGGTTTTCTTTTTATTACCATCAAAGCTAAGGTCTTCATACATCATCATTTTGTTGTTTTGATTGCCACTAAATTTCACTACTTTTAATCCTCGAGTTTTTGCTTCTCCTCCCCATCTGAATAAGAAACCGAATGGAAGAACCACTGGACACAAGAACATCTCGGCACTGGTTTTCCAGTTAGTAAAATATAGGCTTTCTGGATGATTAGGCCATCCTGCGCCAGGGGTAAGCGGAACAGTTCACATTTTTATTTCCAAAGTTGAAAGGGTTTCGTTAAGTTCTCTGTTTGCTGCTTTGCCAAAATGACTCCTTGAGTCATTTGAAAGAAAGCTATTTCGTCTCAGAGAAGGGACTATATAAAAGATCTACTAGCATCATTTTTTACTGGACAATGCTATCTCTGTTTCAGAAGAGGGATAGGGGAACAGATAGAGGAAAAAGGAGAGAGAGAAAATGGTAACTAATAACTCGCAGAACTGTGATCTGAAACTATAAATGGGTCTGCCTGCCAGGTTAGCAATTGTTCTCAACTTCATGCACCCCCAGCATTCCAATCACTCAGAAATCTACTTTAAAATTCTAGTTTAAACTTCCCAAACCCAGAAAACCCAATTCAGTTACCTGCCCAACGGATCCAAGAATTTAAGTTTCAAAAACTTCAGCATCATACCCAATTTTGCAACAGTCAGCAGGTAGAAAAAGCAGGATGGAGAGCTAAGAGTGGGTATGCTATGATTTGAGTAGCTGCACCGTGTCAGAATCCCAGTACCTCTTTCTCTGTTTTTCTCACCCTTTCAGGAGTTACTCCAAAGTGTGAGATGACTCTTCTTTATATGTGAATTTTGAAATTGACAGATTTGAAAACATGAAGTGGGACATGGTATATTAGCCTACTAGAGCTGCTGTAACAAGTACCACAGAATACGTAGCCTAAATAACAGAAATCTGTTGTCTCATGTTCTAGAGTTAGAAGCACAAGTACAAGATTGATTTCTTCTGAGAGTTATCAGGTTGAATCTGTGCCATGCCTTTCCCTTAGCTTTCTGCCAGCAGAATCTTAAAGGTGCCAGAAAAAAAGCAACAAGTAAATCACAGTAAAGGAAACAGGTAAAATCACCAGTAAAGGAAAACTCATCAGAATGAAATAGTAGTTTACTGGCAGTCTTTGTCATTAGTTGGTAATAGATCAACCCCCTCAGTTTCTGTGCTAACTTCACGTGGCATTATCTGGTAGTATATGTGTGTGTGGTCAAATTTCAAGAGTTTTAAGTCTTCTTGGTTCAGTTTTCATGATTCACATACATATAGTAATCTCTGAGTTCTCAATTTTTTTTAGCATGCATGTGTGTGAAGTAGTTCCTAATTTCTGGATTTGGTGCAGGCCGTTGTGATTTTTATGTTTTTCATTTCTAATTGCATTAATGTTTTTTAATTTTTTTGGTAACATTGACTAGGCATGTTTTTATTTCGTTTATTGTTTCAAAGAGTCAGCTCTTCATTGATTCTTTGTTTTTATTTTATCTTGTCTTGTTTTGTTTTTTTAGTCTCCATGTCATTCACTTCTGCTCAGATATTTATAATGTCTTTCCTTGTACAACCTCTATATTTGGATTGTTCCTGTTTTTCTAAGACCTTGAGATGTATCCTTAGGTTATTTATTTGGGCTTCTTCTATTTTTCTGATGTGAACATTCATAGCTATAAACTTCCCTTATAGGAGTGCTTTCATTGTGAGCCATAAGTTCTGGAATTAATTGTTTAATTCTAGGCACTGTCTTATTTCTTCTTCAGTTTCCTCTAGCCCACTGATTATTCAAGAGTATTGTTTAATGTTCATATTGTTAGCATAGTTTTTATGGTTTCTTTTACTGTTGACTTCTAGTTTTATTATGCAATGATCTGTTAATATGCATGGTAAAAGTTTTATTCTTTCACCATTTCTTGGGCATGCTTTATTAGTTGGTATGTAGTCTATTTTGGAGGAAGTACCATATATTGGCAAAAAGAATGTGTATTCTGTTGTTTGGGTGGAATACTTTGTGCATCTATTGAGTACATTTGTTCAAGGTTTGGTTCAACTTTGATATTTCTGGGTTTTTTTTACACTTAGTTGATCTATTTGTGAAAGTGAATTATTGTGGTTCACCAATATAATTATATTTATGTTATCTGATTTTTTTAGTCTATTAGTGTTTATTTTATGAAGTTAGGGTACTGTGGTTTGGTATATATAAATGTTTATAATTGTAATCTCTTCCTGTTGAATGGTTGCATTAACCAATATGTAATGTTCTTCCTTGCCCCCTTTCAGCAACTTTGGCCTGAAGTCCACCTTCCAAAATTAGGATAGTTACTTCTGCTTGTTTTCAGATCCCCATTATATGGAATATTGTTTTCTGACCCTTAGGTTTTCATTTATTAATGCCTTTTTGTATTAAATGGTGCTTCCCATATGTAGCATATCATTGGCTTTGTTTCTTTTCTTTTCTTTTTTTTTTTTTTTGAGACAGAGTCTCGCTTTGTAATTGAGGCTGGTCCTGAGTTCACTATGTAGCCCAGGGAGCCTGGAACTCACAGCAATCCTCCTTCCTCTGTCTCCCAAGTTCTGGGATAACAGGCATGAGCCATCACGCCTGGCACTGTGATATGCGGTGCTGATTGCTGGTGGGCAGTGAGTTTCCATGACCTGCATTGTTGTATGTGGGCTCAAAGTTGGACCCTTGTGCTTGCAAGACAGGCATTGGAACCACTGAGCTAATTCCCTGGCCCTGGCTTTTTTTTCTTAATGCATTCTGCTAATCTATATCTTTTGAGCCAAAAAGAGTTCATTTACATTGATAAGTATAATTGATAGCAATTTACTTATTCTTGCTATTGTATTATTTTCCTTTTGAATTTCTTTCATTTCTGTTTAATTGCTATCCTTACCTGAAGTATTCATTGTATTGGACCTTTTGACATTGTTTGTTTTATTATCCCCTAGAATATTATTGAAAATTTTCTGGAGTTTTGGTTTGGTGGTTGTGAAATTTCTTAAGTTCTCTTTAATTGTAAAAATATCAATTTTGAAAAATAATTTTTCAAAATGTATCATTCTGACTTGGAAATTGTTTCAGAGTTTAAAGTATTTCATTCCAAACTCCTTGCCTTTAAGTTTTATGTTGAGAAGTCTGTTTTCATTCTGGTGAGTTTTCTTTTACTGATGATTTTGTTGCTTTTTTTCTTTTACCTTTAAGATTCTGTTGGTCTGTTGAACTTCTTAGCTTCTAATATTTTACCTATTATGTGATGTGTATTTTTTTTTCTGATCATGGATATTCAGAATTTTACATTGCCTCCCTTACCTGTGCATTAATTTTTTTTTTCATGTCTGGAAAGTTATGTGCTGTTATTTTCATAAATAGATTTTTTATGCCTTTTGTGCAGTCATCTAATTTTTCATTAATTCCAATTACTGTTATATTAGTTTTCTTTGAGTCATCTATCAGCTGCTGTGTCCATTTTTTATGTTTTCTTATTGATTTACGGTATCTGTCATGAATAGATTGTTGACTACACCCTTGTCCTCTAGATCTGATACTCTGCACACTGGATGCTTCTGCTGCTCTTTTGATGGTATTTTTTTAAATAAACTTTTTATGGACTCCCTTTGTTTCCTATGCTGGGCATTCATGTTTAGCTTCTCTAGATTTTTATTAGTGTCTTCTCTAGACTTACTGATCATTTGTTTCAGTAGGGTCATTTGTTTAGTTATATCTTCTTTAAATTCCCCAAGCACTTTATTGAACTGATTTACCTCCTCTGATATCTTCTGAGACCTTTCTGCTGTTTGTCTTATGATTTTCTGCTCCTTGATCCCCTCTGAACTAATTTTGGGGGAGATGGGAATTTTGGAGGCATCTGATTGCCTTGTCATTTCATATTTCCATTTTTTCATTGTTATTTTTTGCTCGGTTTTGCGGCTGTGTTGGGCCATGTCCACTTATTCATGAGTGAACCATAGTATGCTTTGTGACCCAGATCATAAAACTATTCAGATATTAGTGTAAAGAGAAAACCCATTGACAGCAACATCTGTATCACTTTGGCCATAGTAGTAAAGTCAGCAGCAGCAGTGGTATCAAGTATCAGCTAGATACTGACCAGAGAAAAGAGATTTTTGATTTTAATGAAGATACACCCAGATATCAACCTGTAGTAATTCAGACCATGTCGTGTTTTCCTCCAAATAAGACCTAACTTCAAGAAAAAGAATGCCAGCCCCAGTCAGCTTATCCTTGCCTGCCATTACAGAATAGCCGCCAAGCAAAAGAAGAGTGAGTCATAACCTTCTGGATGACACTGGCCGTCACCATGACAGTGACCAACCAGGGAGGGTTCCATTTAGGTAATCCCAGTTAGGTCTTATGTTTAGGAAACATGGTAATTCCTGTTGAATGTAGACAGTGGGTGCGAAAACTCAAGGATACCACTCCTGAAATTATACCTACCTAAATTGGCCTCCCGCCACAGTAGAGAGGCCCTGCCATCCCCCTGGCCTGAGCTCAGAATTCCCAGAGGAATCCAAGAGACCCCCGTGTAACTCTCGTCCTCTCCAAACCCATTGTCCAGGGCTGCGTTGTCTGGTCCCTGTGGTGGGGTGATATTTCAGTTCCAGCTACAGGTCTCGGTTTCAGCCAGGTGAGTCTTTAGGTTGTCACTTCTGACTCCCTGTTCTGTGGAGAAACAGAAGCAGAGCTGGTTGGATTTGGTAGCTTGGCCACTTTCCTTTTGCCTCTTGGGCAGAACATTCGAGGCCTAGGCCCACGTCAGGGGTGGCACAAGTTCGCACGGACCCAAGAGCCTGCAGAAGTGTCCCAAATTTCTCCTTTTATAAGAACACCTACCAAGCATATTGGTAGTAACCTCAATGATTACATTTTAACTTGATATGTTTTATTAAGATCCTATATCCCCATAGCACATTTTGAAGTTTGGAATTTAGAATTTCAGTGCATCTCTTTTGGAGGACACAATTCGACCTGTCAAACTTGGTTCCCAGGATCATAAGCCAGACGTTTTAAAGTCAGGATCTATAAATAGCCCACAGGTTCAAAGGAGAACAAATGCACTAGTCCCCTTCAGAGTGAAATATAATCACTGGGTTTATCTCCTTTTTTAATAGAGTTCTAATTACTTATTAGCATGCTGAGTACATGTGGTTCGTTTTCTTAGAAATAGCTCTAAAACGCCCGATCTGGATATCTTCAGAGAGAACAAACAAAGTTAATTGAATTGCTGACACTTGGAGTCTCACAGGGGAAAATGAAGTTCATTCAATAAAGAAAGCAGATTATCCTCCTTCCCTGACTGCCAGTGTCTGTGAACTCTCAACCAAGTCAGTGTTCGAAGGCAAAATTGAAACCAGAGTAACAATGTAGAAACATTTAGAAAATGTGCCCAGTCCTCAAGTTGCAATAATGTAGTAGTCTGGTAATGTGAGAAATGTTTGTTTTAAGATGTATAGCCTCCTCCTCTTAATGACCTTAGTGACAAAGTCTGTGTCAGTCCTGAAAGCAGTTACTCAGCAGTGGCAGGAGGGTCTGATACAGCAGAAGCTTTGTAGCATTCTCCATTTACCAGCTGCAGACCGGTCCCGACTTAGGAACAGCTCGTGGAGAGGATAGTCAAGGGATAGTGAAATACTCCAGACAAGCACTGTAAACAGAGATGCCAGCAAAACGAGGATTTTCCTCTCACTCCTTGCTGAGATGGAGAATCGGTAGCCCCCATGTTTCTTCTTGGAGCGCCGTGGGGCACAGTGATAGGATTCTTAGGGCGGATGGAGGAATTTGGGGCAAGAGCATGTTTGTAAACATGGGAGAGAAGGTGCAGGTTGCTGGTTTTTATATTCTAAATGCAGCAGTCTCTCCACCGTAGCTCACCCTTGTAGGATTTAAAGCACCAAAATAAGAAATACTTGGTCATTGTGTTGTGTGCCTTAAAATACACAGTGAAATGTATTGAAACATAGAATACCTGAAAGAGAGGTAGTCATTTCAGGTGGGTGTACAGCGGTTGGGATGAGCCACACGATCTCCAGAGTGGTTTATGCAGCCACAATGTTGAGAGGGAAGAACCCCACTTAGGGAAAATGCGGCACCAGGGCTGGGGGGACTGTTTTCAGATGAGTGAAACACTTCTTTGAGAAACTGAGCACTCTGTCTGTATAAACAGAAGCCAAACTGGACAAAATCGTTCCAAACCTCGGTGATGCTGCCAACTCCTTGCGCCTCAGCCGGGTGTGTGGATGTGAGCTTATCGTTAGTTCTCCTACCTCTCCTCCTTCCTTGGCCCTCGCTTTAAAGAGAGAGGGAAGGGAAGAATGGAAGAGCATGCCGCGCTGGGCCTTCTCTCCATCCTGTTGATTGGAAAAGTCTATTTTTTAATAATTAAACATGACTAGAAGGTTATAGAGTCTAATGTATTCTTGAAGAAAATGTGAGAAGCTTCAGATAGCCCAGTTGGAAAGTATAATTCGAAAAAGCAAAATGGATTAATGTCTAACATTCTGCCTAGTAAAAATCCCTGAGCCAGCTGTGTTGGCTCCTGCCAGTAATCCCAACATTCTGTGAGGCTGAGGCAGGAAGAGCGCAAGTTGAAGTTGAACCTGGGCAAGTTAACAAGACCCTGTCTCAGAATTTTAAAAGGTCCAGGACATAGCTTAGTGTGATTTTTCCCCCTAGAATTGTACCTTGGTGGTCTCTTTGTTTATATAAAAGTAGGCCCCAACAATTGATGAAAATTTTGTTCTCCAAAAACAGCACATAGAGGAACAGCTATCCAGAGTGCTCTGTACTCTGTCAAAGTCTGAAATAACCACCATCACTGAAATGGTGTATTTACAGATAATGTCGCCTTGTTTTGGCATTTTGCCTTCAATCTGAATTATCGCCAGTACCTGCCTTTATTCATTTCTGCTCTTCAGCTTCATTTCCAGCCCTGCAGCCAAGTATCTAAAATACGCGTACAGGTAAAGCAGAAGTACCTACTTCACTTCTTTCCTTTACCCACTGGCTTTGTAATTTTCTCTCCAGTTTATTCCTGTGCTTAGCACAGTGTGAGTTGTGTTTTAGGTTGATCCCCATACTCCGTATCCAGGGTCAGTAACTTACTAAGTGCACAGCTGTGACACTGTAGGGTTCCTACCGACTTTAAGCAGATGTCCAAGATTTGATCAGTCCCAGAAGGCTAGACCTTGGGAAATTTGCCCGGGTAACGCATTTGGCAAGGCTTCCTTTGTTTTTACTAACATTCTCCATCCCTGTCTCTGCCTCTTTCAGGTTTATTTCCAGTTAGATAAAGGTGACCTTTCCCCGCTCTGAGCAGAATCTCTCATGAGACTCATGAATCCAAGAGGCCAATCATGGCTATCACGTGTTAACTCTTCAAGTACCCTTGGCATTAAAATAGCGGCTAGAAAATTAAGACTGCAGCGTGAAGGAAGAGGCACATCACACAACATTTTACATCATATGATTTGTTTTAGGACCTGCTTATTGGTTGAGCACTGGGAGATAGTTTGAGTTTAAGATAAGGTGGAGACACAGGGATGCTACAGTTTGAGTTTAAGATAAGGTGGAGACACTGAGGGATGCTACATTATAGAACCTAGAGTTCAGGTCACTGATACTCAGTGTAGAAACATCTTCAGATCTATGTCTAGGGGTAAAATGAGATGTTGCTTTAAAATTTAGCTCTCATTTGTGTGAGAGATTTCTACATACAAGAAGACATTTTATCATCCAAGAGAGACTGAGATGAGAATTGTAAGACTGTTACCATTTATTCTGTTTTGTTTTTCCCCCTTTCCTTATATCACCATGGAATTTGATAACCTCAGTCACCATGGGAATTAGTTACTGGAGAGACCCACTCCCTTCTGCCCCTATTTGTCTCTTCAGAAAAGGGATAATTTTACCACTTACCTGGGGAAACATTAGTGAAACATGATTAATAGAAAGGTAAATGAAGCCAGCATTGAAATCTGTAAAGTTGGAAATAGGACCTAATATTCTGGAGTAACTTTTACAAGAGAAACATGTATGAATTGTTTTAGGAAGCCTAATTTCTGCCACTTCTCAACACTAATTATTCCAAAAGTAATGTCAGTGTAATTGTAACTAAAAACATTACGGGCACCACTGGCAGAAGTGCAGTGTCTTAGCTTTCAGGTGGGAAAGAGTAACATCTACTTGATCAAAATGATAGAGTAGCAATTTTTACTCAAAACCTAGTCAAACAAAAATAAATAGTTGGATCCAATGATATACCAGTTTTTGAGCGTGGAGGGCAGCTAGCGAAGATTTCCACATAATGGGTTCAAAGCCTCATTTGCAGCGTGAATGTCTCCAGTGATGTCCAGTGGCCCACACAGTACAAGGAATGGAGACTGTCTGCATATGAGCTGCTGCAGTGATTTCCCTGCGGTTGTAATCCAGTAGTCCAGCCTCAGTTTACCAGGCTTTAGGAATGAGGCAGTCTTCCTTCTCAGTGATTCCAAGTTAGAAGGGTGGGAGGCAAAGTGAGGCATCAATTTGAACAGTCGTAACCAAATGTGAAAATTCAGGATGCAGCGTAGTTTACCAGTGTATAACACCTCATCAAAAACATTTAACAGAAATGGAATCTAATGACATATGAACTTCTGTGTTTTCCTGAAACTTGTGATGTCTATAATCACCTCCATTTCATTTGAAAAATCTATTGTAGTCTCCACCTCCTCTGCAAGGGATAAGGTTTCATACGAGCAAGGACTGTCAGTCAGTTTTCTTCTACTCTACTGCATTTTCAAAACTTTACCTTAAACGCTCAACTCTGCCCTCTCCCAAGAACTCAGAATGCATTTGCAGATTGTTATCTAAAAACAGAACTGTTGGATATAACTTCCAAGCCAGTCCCTTCTTGGATATAAATTTATAGGTTTTGTGGTATCTGTTACTTGAAAAGGAAGTGAAAAATACCAGGGTCAGAGAAGATCTTCAAAAAATTATTTTGGGATTTTTGTTTTGTTTGGTTTGGTTTTTTGGTTTTTTGAGACAAGGTCTTGATATATGGTTCAAGCTGGCCTTGAATTTACTGTGTAGTCTAGGCTGGCCTCAAACTTGAGCAATCCTCCTGTCCTAGTTTCCTGAGTGCTAGAAGTTATGTGTTTTTAAATTGATCTGATTCTTAAGGAGAAATTACTATATTTTCTGGTTTTTATGTTTTAAATAATGCTATTAAGATGATTCGAAAATATTACAAGTTGATTTGGGAACTTGAGGTTATAATTGCAGACTAAAATTTCTCCTTCCAGGAAATGCAATGAAAATAAATTAGTAAGAGTTTAGAATAAAACTCTACTTTTATTAAACTGAGTAAAAGTCCAAAAAGAAGCTTTAAAATATAAAACCAGTCTGCTCTGTTCTCTAACATTTGGAAAAACTAATGTGAAAGCTACTGTGTGGGGTAATAAGACTCATGTAGAGTGGCTGTTCAGGTACAATACCATCAGGACAGTTATCCAAAGACAGACATAGAGTGACCAAACATCCTGTTAATTTTGAAATTGGAGGAGTCACATTAAGATGCTCTATAATGTGTATCCGTCCAAACTGCCTTTTGTGTTCCATTCAAAAATCAGTTGCTGGGAATTTGGTGGGTGGATCTTTGGCCCAAAAAAGCTTACAAGAGTTTCAGAAGAACCTCAAGCTGATAGCTTCCAGCTCTAACGTAATCCGGTGATAATGACCAAACAGGTCCATTCCAGAGACCCAAGAGTGAGTAAGTGTTATTTTCAACCTCTTCCAGTCTATAAATTTACTTAAAAAATACAGGACGTGGTCCTGAGAGCTTACCCATTTACCAGAAGCAGCGAGACCCAGGAGTCTAGGTTTTGTGATAGAAGCACATGCAGCAGGGAGGTGTGCAGGGAGAGAGGTGGAGGCCGGGGAGCCTGTCTGTACAGACTAAGTTCCGTGGTCTGGTAATGGAGCTCAGCGGTACAGTCCTTGGCTAGAATGTACAAGTTCCCAGGTTGAATCTCCAGGATCTCAAAAACAGCATAACAAACCAGGTTGCAGAACTTCCAAGAAGGGTCAGGCTGAAAGATGTTTCTTCCCACATTTTCTTCGATGCCAGCTTCTACATAGACAAACTGCCGGGAGGTAAGGTAGAGGAAAGATGATAAAGGAAACAGCAGTTTTTCAGTTGTTGACCCAAATCAGTAAATTTTTCCCCAAAAAACTTGAGAAAGGTTCAGTTTCACTGTGAACCATATTAATTTTTCTTTACCATAGATGAAAGATGAAAATTGAGTGATATGTCCTAAAAGTAGAGAAACAGTGAAGATTTTATGGAAAAGTATTCAAAGATAACACTTAAATTTAATTCTTTATCTTCCTTGGATTTACCCCAGTCCCCATATAGCCTTCAGACCAACTGACTGTAAAATTCATAGTTCTTCCTCATGTTCCACAGTTTGCTAGAATGGCTCTCAGAACTATGTCTAACTTACCAGTTTATTATAACCAATACAAATGACCAAGATGAAAGGTACATAGGATATGTCTGGAATGAATCTCAGCACAGAATCCTTTGTCCGTGTGGTACTAGGGCATGGACTCCCTTGTGTCATATTAATGCCTTCGCCTGTTGAGAAACTTCCCACATTTCATTTCCAACAGGTTCGCCTAACCCCAGTCTCGGATCCTCCACTACCCCTGCTTTCCCAGCACCTTCCCGAGTCACTCTGGAGTTGCAACACTCCTGATCCTTCTGTGGCCAGCTCTATTGTGACGGTATCTAGAACTATCCTGTTATTTTTTTTTTAATTATCTTTATTGGTACATTAAATATACACATCATGATTGCACTCCATAATGGGGATTTGTACCAGTATAAGACACAACTTAATTTTCATTTTTTCCCATAGCCCCACCCACCCTACCACCCCCCCATATATATAAAATTTGTTTCCTTACTTTTTTGTTACAATCTCAACATTGTCCCCTTTCACCTTA
>PVIR01011817.1:0-15011 GCA_004026965.1 Petromus typicus | reverse complement strand
ATCCTGTTACTTTCTCAGCGTAAACTCAAGTGTGATATCAAGATGAGTTCATTATGAATAACAAAGGCACTCTTTTTATGCAGGAAATACCAAAGATGTTTGGAGTCTGTTCCCAGAACCAACGAAAAAGACCAAACATTTTTTATGTTTTATGAGCTTATATATAAGTCCATCAGCAGAGACTGGAAGCCTTATTGGCTTGAGTGTAAGTGCAATCTTGACAAATCTTTGGCTAAAAATTAAGCTGTACAGCAACAGTGATAAACATTAGAAGACAGAGTTAAATATAGATGCATGAAAAAAACTCCAAAGACATCATAATCATATCCCCCAAAGAATCAGATTCTCCTTAGTGTAGGCTACTTACTAAACAAGCAGACCAGCAGAGATCCTGATAAACAATGCATTGGCTAAAATCTCCAGTTTCAACAGCAATACAAACAGAACTGAAAGATGCAAAGGAACAAAATGTGGTACATACTCAGGGGAAAATAGCAGTCAGTATAAAACCTGAGTTGTCGGTGTAAATCTGATATGATGTCCAGGGTTGAGGAAGGAAACAGAGGCACTCAGGGATGAGTTCCAGGGAGAATAGCCTCGGAAGACTGAAGCCCTGAGCTGTCTTCCAACAGCTCTTTTATTATGGAATGAATTCAAATTAACAAAGCCTGAGAAATGTCCTGATGGTAAGGAGACTCAGGAGTTCTACATAATGAGCTCAGAAGTTCTGCTTAACTGGTTGTCCCAGGACACTGGCTACATTTTTCCCTACATATCTCCCTTTTGTTTTTATATAGCCTGATCATACTAGGTCATATTGTAAAGTACAGGAGTGATACATATGTCCATATAGTTCAATCACTTTTCAATTTTAGCTATTCCCCCACAATGTCTAATTGACCTCCCAAAGTTATAACAGTCTGTCTGAATTCAACTAGGTCATTAACAGTTTCAGTCAGCATTCTGGAGAGACTGATGCAGAGCAAGTCCGGTAGTAGTGACAGTGATGGTAACATTTGTCAAGGGATTGGATAGTAATAGGTGGTAACAGCAAGGACAACTCTAACCAGTCTCTTAGCTCATTTAGTCAGTATGGTAAGTACCTGCACAGCCTTGTTGATGGAGGTTACAAGTCGGCTTACTGCTCTCCCCTTCTTTAAATGCAAGGTGACTATGCCTGTCTTAGGTGAGAGGTGCCAAGGTGACTCCTTACCCGTCCTCCAGCCATGAGTATCCACGCACCCATGCTCTGGCTTAGGTTGGTAATCTCCTGCATCTCTCTTATCCGTCACTGACAATCCGCCTCTGCAAAAAAAGGGTTATACCACAGGCTCTGAAGGGGGAGCTTGCAACTATAACTCTTAAACCTTGCAGGCTACCTTCGTTATTGAGCTCAGTACTGATTTTATGAGCACAAGAAAGTTTTGGTGACTTCTTTAGAAAAAAACATCTACAGGATACACATTTCAGACTTGTTTGAGACAGGGCCACTGCAGCTGTAGTTGCAGTGGCTATAAGAAAAAGAAGCGCTAGGACCCCTGTGGCAATTCACAATAAGACTCAACATCCTCTGGATGTTAATAACAGATGATAAGCACACAATTTTCACAATGCATATTAAACTCTTGTCCCTGATTGTAGTTAACCCGAATGTCTCATCAGCAACGTATATGGCATATGCCAAAACAGGTCCTTTACACTTTCCCAAGTCCTATTCTCCAGAAGATTATATTGTCGCTGATCGGATCACCAAACCATAGGAAAACAAGAACTGAGTCTATTTCTTCGATAGGTTTGCTGGTAACTACAGCTGATTCCTTACTTTATGAAAACAAACTTTCAAAAGTTAAATCAAAAGTCATACTTGCATTTATTCATATATATATATGCTTGATATAGAAGTAAAAGTAAAGTTTTCAGTATTCCAATGAATAAAGGCTTTTAGTAATAAGTAGGGTAGGAGTACAATGTCTGATTGGTAACACTTTCCCTCAAATCCCTAAGTATAAAGCAGAATCAATTTAAAAGAATAAAATAAAAGGTAGCACTAAAAGAAATCATAGACAACCATACTTCTGAATTTACCTGAAAACCATGCTCATCTTTACTAAAATAAATAAGAATCAACTTCTAACTCACCTCATTTCACAGCAATCCTCCTGCCTCTGCCTCCCGAGTGCTGGGATTATAGGCGTGAGCCACCACGCCCGGCACTGTGGTATGTGGTACTGATTGCTTCTGGGTGAGTCTCCACACCATGTATTGTATGTGGTTGCTGGGAAGTCGAACCCGGGCCCTTGCGCTTGCAAGACAGGCGCTGGAACCACTGAGCTAACTCCCCGGCCCTACTGTGTAATTTTTAATCTGTCTTCCTCTGGTTTAAGAGTACCATAGGTTCCAGGGAGCCAGCTAGTCTCATTTACTGTTACAGTTACATTTGGGTCTCCCTTTATGACTCCTCTATTAATAGAATTAGAAATATTACAAGTCCAATAAGTATAGAAATATTACAAGTCCAATAAGTATAGTTTTGTACACTTATCTCGCCAAAAATAGAATTATGGATGTTACCGGTTTTACCATTCATTCAGCTTTACTGGTGAGTTTTTTCAGCTGTCCCATCAACTGTTTTCTTCAGTGGTGTTTGCAGTTTCTTTGACCTTGAGATTTTTCTCTGAGACCCACAATTTTTCATGACCTATGGAAATGTAAGCGTATCCTCGCCCCCACCAGAATACATGAGATATTGGTAAAAACTAAGAGATCTAACCCTCTGCTTTATACTTATTTGAAAGAGGGAAAACTAAGTCAATGATCAAACGACACTCTTATAGGAGATTACCCCTCAGAGATAGTTGGTCAGAGATTCCGCTTTGCTATCCAGGAGGAGACCCAGAAGTACTTACCGTCTTTTCAGTCACTTAAGTCCTGATGAGACCAGACTAAGGGATTCAGTTAGATCAAAGTGTGCCTTGTGCCACTGCAAAAGGACAGACGTCTAGGCCTTGACATCTGTTGGTGACCCTCTACCGGTCTTATCTTGAACTTACTGATCATTTGAAAAATTCACAATTTTAGTCATAGTCTACAAGTCAGGAAAGACACCCTTATCACCTTTCTATGCATGCTTGAAGAAAGAGAGGCTGTGTAAATTCTATTTTGTCTATCATGTAAAGACATACAGGTCAAACAATTAAGTCTTTTCTAACTTGGCTTCCTGAAAGAAGCAGCCTGCATGTAACAGCAAAATGATGTTTAAGGCTCTTAATTATTAACATGATGTTTGTGATGGAACCCTGTAGCAGCAGCAATGTTGCCAATGAGAAGTTTATCAATAGCATCATTGCCAGCCAACAATGGTCCAGGCAGCAGAGAATGTGCATGAATGTGAGTAAAATACAAAGGAAATGATCTTTGATGAACCAGTTGTTGTAAGTAAAGAAATAATGTATTTAATTCAGAACCATCAGGAATAAAAACTGTTTCAATAGACTATACAACCCTTTTAGCATACTGAGAATCTGTAATGATGTTTAGAGGAATAGAGAAATCTATGGAATAGAGAAAACCATAAGAATAGCATATAATTTAGCCTCTTGAACCAAATGATAAGGACTTTGAACCATTTTATGTAACTCATCAGAAAGATATCCAGCCATTCCTAGCTCATTGGTATCTGTAAAGAAAGTTTTTGCTCTTGGGACTGGTTTATGTTTGACAATTGTAGGGAGAATCCATGAGATTTGCTTTAAAATCTGGAATATTTTCCCTTTAGGATAGGAATTGTGCACTTGTCCTACAAAATCAGAAAGAGTCATTTGCCAATTTTCATTAAGGGCATATAGCTGAGAGATTTCTTTAGTTGTATAAGAAACAATAATAGAACTAGGGGCATGTCCAGTAGCTGTTGAACCCCTCAATCTACCTTTGATAATCATTTCACAAATTTTTTCTCCATAAGTTCTTAATCTTTTGTTTTATTAGGTAAAAATTGCCACTCTAAAATACTTTCTTCCTTTTGCATAATTACACGCATTAGTGAGTGAGGAGATGGGAAGATAACAAAGTTAATTAAACAAGTTAATTCTAATCGTCCCAGACAGGCATTGACAACTCGTTCTTCTCCTAGATGGAGTTCAGCCTCTGCAGCTGAAGTTAATTTCAGTGACTATCTAATTGAGGATTACCTTGTAGAATTTGGAATAAATTAGTAAGATCTGCATTGGGTAGGCCTAGCATAGGCCACAACCAATTTATATCACCTAGAAGCTTTTGAAAATCATTATATCACCTAGAAGCTTTTGAAAATCATTTAGAGTTTTTAAGGTATCTTTTCAAATCTGAATTTTTTGTGCATAGATTGCTGAAGCTGTAACTTTATATCCTAAGCTGTCGACTACATTGCCCTGCTGAATTTTTTCAGGAGCTATTTCCAGGCCCCTCACACTTCAAAATATTAACACTTTGAGAAATATCATTAAGAGTACCAAGGCCAGTAAATTGGGTATGAATCCTTCTAAGGGGCCAAGATTTTGGCCAAGAAGTAGTAGAAATAATAGAAACATCTTCTCCTGTATCCACCAGACCTTCAATAGGTTTATTATCTAAAATAACAATCATCTTAGGGTGATCTTCCTTAATTAAGGTTTGCCAAAAAACTTGTTTGCCTGTACCGTCAAACCCTTCTTTTCTGACCTCAGGACAAATCTTCCCCTTGACATATGGTAACAAAAGCAATTGTGCAATTCTTTCTCCTGCTTCTATTTGTATAGTTTTCTCTGCCTGTGCAAGAATCTGAATTTCCCTTTTAAGGTCCTCATCAATAATTCCAGAATGGACTTGTAAACCCCATAAATGAGACTATTTCTTCCCAATAACAGTCCAATAGTCCCAGAAGGGAGTGGACCATAAACTCCAGTGTGAATTCGATATAAAGGAATTTTGGGAAATAGAAAATATTATGAAGCACTGGAAAATCTAGGACTGCACTTCCCTTAGTAGCATGCATTAAATCTCCAATGCAGAGGAATTGGGCAGTTGGCTGTTCTGGGCTAGCTTGATCTGCTGGTGAGCCAAGCCATTGCTGATGAGAAACACCTGGCTCATGTTTGTCTGAGGGCCCCAAGCTAGGCCCTTTTTCAGGTTTCCCGAAGGCATCCTGGCTTTTCAACCTTATTCCAAGCCCTGAGAGTGACTAGGCGACACTGTACAGTGGTATCATCGTCATACTCTACCTGTTGCTGTAACTCGGCATATGGTCCTTCTCCTAACAACATTTCTTGAGTTATGGCAACATTTGTCTGTTCTTTTGCTCCATCTCTGAGGCGTCCTATCTCCACCAAGAAAACCATTGTAATTGAGGTCCTGCCTCAAGAACAGCAGTAACTAAAACTTTCCAGTTCCTGGGAATTATTTTACAGGTATTAGCCCAATTACTGATGATTTGTTGAACATAAGGAGAATGCATTCCATAAGAAACCACTGCTTCTTTAAAAGTTTTTATATCTTTAGATTCTGAGGGAGTCCAGTTCAGCTGACTATACCCATTGGGATCTTGCTGATTAGGAGGCATTTGCTGGATTGTAACTAGAAACATACTTAAGGGAGAAACATAATTTGTCAGGAGATTCCATAGATTTAAAAACATTTAAAACAAAGAATTCCATAGAGTCACACTCCTTACTGCTTCCCCAGCCATCTTTGGTAGAGACGCTGAGGGTTCCCTATTTTCCACAGGGAATGAGTTTGTCTTCTGTCTCTGTAGTAGCTCAGCCTTATGCTGCAACTTTCTCATCTGAGCTATCAAACTCAATTTCGTTTTCCTCTTCACTCTCAAAAATACCTTCACTTAGGTTTTCCCTTGGTGGAGGAGCTGACAGCTCTTCCTCCAGATCTAACTCTATTGCCTTATAGCAGCAATTGAGCATACTGTTTTACCAGAGATAGAAAATTTTTCCTTAATTAAGGTTTGCCAAAAAACTTGTTTGCCTGTACCGTCAAACCCTTCTTTTCTGACCTCAGGACAAACCTTCCCCTTAACATATGGTAATCTTTACACTATTGCCTTGTTGCAGCAGTTGAGCATACTGTTTTACCAGAGATAGAAAATTTTTCCACAGCCTACTGTAATGCCAAAGTCTTCCACTTACTAGGGAACACGCCTTCAGTCCCAAGTGTCCGGTCCTCTGAATCCTTAGAGCCCCTCGTCTGGGTGCCACTTGTCAGTGTAAATCTGATGTGATGTCCAGGGTCAAGGAAGGAAACAGAGGCACTCAGGGATGAGTTCCAGGGAAAATAGCCTCGGAAGACTGAAGCCCTGAGCTGTCTTCCAGCAGCTCTTTTATTATGGAATGAATTCAAATTAACAAAGCCTGAGAAATGTCCTGATGGTAAGGAGACTCAGGAGTTCTACATAATGAGCTCAGAAGTTCTGCTTAACTGGTTGTCCCAGGAAACTGGCTACATTTTTCTCTATACTGAGTATTCCAATATTTTGAATAAAGCAGACAAAATCTTCCAACGAAAAATTATAATCAGAGAACTAAAAGTCACATTAAAATAATTAAATATTAGATCATTGATTCAGTGGGAAAAAAATTTTAAATAGATAATCATACAAAACAACCAAAAGAACCTCTTGATTTGAAGTATTACTAGGATGTTTCATACTGTTTAAATATATAACAATTTTAAGTATATCTGTGTAAACATTTTCAGAATACATGAAGTGAAAGGAGAATTAGACAACAGTGGTAGCTGAAAATTTCAATAATTGATGGAGCAACTAGATAATAAGATAAGGAAACAGAGTTGCTCCATTAATTAATATAGTAATTAAATTAAATATTAACATTTAACATAACTGGCATCTATAAAACACCCCAGACTTCTTTCTAAGAAGTCTGAAGACTTCGTTACAAGAGGTAACCCCTCTTGGGAAGCCTCATTCAGTCACGGTAGGGCTTTCTAGAAGTGGCTAGATATAGAGTATCTAATGATGGGATCCAGAGTGTGCGGTTACTAAATTAGCCCGCTGATCGGGTTAGTGTAGTTCCAGGTAGGACTGAGGGTAGAAGTGTTAGAGACAGACAGAGGGTTGTTCTGGTTGTTTGCTATTTCTTTGCTCCTTTGCTGCCTCCTGACTGCCATGAACTGTTTCTCTTCTGCAGTGCTCTTTGGCTATGCCGTCTGGCCTTGAGCCAGGCAACTGTGAACCAAAACTTCTACGATGAGTGACAATAAATATTTTCTCCTTTCCCTTTGGGTGCTGAGTATTTTGTCTTAGTAATGAGAAAAGTAATTAAGGCAAGTATTGAGATGTTCTAATTTATGCTTTATTTAATTTTTCATATTATTTAAATTGTCTAATAGAACATTCATAATTCTCATAATCATTTCAATTTCTTTGAGGCCTATGTCAGTACTTTCTCACTACTAACTGATAGGTTGTGCTTGTTTTACTTTTGTGTTTAGTCAATTGTATTGTACCAGTGTGTGTCGTCAAGGTTATCAGTTGTGTTGGTCTTTGCCTAGCATCCATTTTTCCATCTTATTATTTCTCTTTCTCCTGTTGAATTCTGACTTGCACTTTATTGTTACTTGGGGTTGATGGTAGTTTTTTAACTTTCAGGAGATTAGGTTTTTGATGTGACAGTCTGGTTCTTTTCTAATAACTGTTGAAAACTAACCATTTCTCTCCAAGCATGGTTTGAGCTGCTGCTTGCAAATTTTGAAGTGCTGTTTTGTTTTCATTCTCTTAAAATATTTTGAAATTTCTCTTATGTTTTCTTCTTTGAACCATGACATTTAATTTCTAGATATTTTCAGTTTTCCCAGATTTTTTTCTGTTGTGGAATTGTATTCAATTTTATTGTGGCTAGAGAAAATACTTTGTATAATTAAAAACATTTTAAATATATTGAGACAGGTTTTGGAGTCCAGCATATCATGTATCTGGAGAATGTTCCAGTAATCTTGAATATCAACACTGTGAAAAGAAAACAAACAAAAAAATACCATGAATCAAATGAAAAAATAAACCTCATGGTGGGAAAAACTCTATATGCCAGTTACATACCTGAAAATGACGTGTGTCTAGCATACGTTCTCTTCTAACTCAGTGAAAAACGAATGCAATATTTATATCGGGAAAAGCCAGAAACAAACATTTTATCAAAGAAGACATGAAAGAAAATATGTACAGCATTCATTATCAGAGAAATGAATGTAAATCTCCACTGAGATACCACTACATATTCATAAGAAAGGATATAATAAAAAGACAGACATATATATATATGTGTGTGTATGTGTGTGTGTGTGTGTGTGTGTGTGTGTGTGTGTGTGTGTGTGTGTCACGAGGAAGAAAAAACATGGTCTTTGGTCAAATCTGGCTTGAATATTTAGATAAAGATGGAGTTGGGCAGACATTCTTTTCCTTTCTCATTAGTTACTTTTGTAAGGTCAAATTAGTGGGAAATATAAATGTTTCATTCCCTAAAAGGTTTTATTTTTTTTTTAATCCTTGGAGGAGAAATTTCTGAGTAACAAATAAATGGTTTTGACCTATGATGAAAACTCTAGAAATTGTCAAATATATTTTTGCAGTATAGTTACCAGTTCTCTTTATTTGCCCACTAATCTTTCTTCACCACAAATATCACTTTCTAAAGCTTCCACCAACCATAGGGTTGACTTTAAAACCCTTGTAAATTCTTATAGGCAAAGAAAAAGAACTGTATTAAGAATATATACATGGGCTGAAAATGTAGCTCTGTGAATAGAGTGCTTGCCTACCATACACAGGACCCTGTGTTGATCCCCTGCATAACAAAAGGAAAAGAAAAACAAGTACAACAAGGAAAACATGAAGAGCTTCATGGGTATTATTAAGAAAGAGACACCATCTGTTAATTTTCGTAGGCATGGAGTAAAAACATTTCACTTCAAGATTCCCTTACCCTATGTATACCAAGTCCACATACAGATGGATATTCTGATGTCTTCATCCTCACATGTATGTAAAACAACCAAATTGATTTCTAGAGTAAGTACCGACATAACCCTGCAACGTGAGAAACAAGCACCATATTTATGTGAAATGTTAATTTGTTGTTTATATTTTATTTATTTCAACTAGAACTAATTTTCCTTTCCCAGGCAATCCCATTATGTCTTTCCTCATGTACTCTTCTGTCCCTGATTTGTATGTATCCTTGCATGCATGTGTGTATGTATGTACTAAGTAATCCAGACTGAAAGCTCCTAGAAACAAGGACTGGACCCATTTGTGGTCTTATTTGCACCAAGGTCAGTGAGCACAGTGACTTTCACAGATACACTAGCCAAGAAGTCAACACAGATGAACAAACTGAAATGCCCCTCTATATCACCAGCCCGATTGCATATCAGCCCATTCCTCCGTGTAAGCAAAACCAAAGCACAGTGACAAATGCTTCTTAAATTTCTTTAGAATTCCCCTAAACAAGAATAAGAGTAACTCTCCATACAACTTTCTTTCAAATTTATTTTCCAACATCAATTTGTCTTTGTACCTTATTTTGTTCTCTTCACAGATACATCTGATTTCATCCTCTTAGGACTGCAGAACATGCTGCATTAAGCACAGTAGTAAACACATTCTTGCTACCCAGGATCTCAGGTCCCAAGTGTGTCTTTTACTGCTAATCTATGTGAACTGGTTAGAAATACACTCAGGGTTTTTTTTGATCAAGCATGATCAGAGTAGGCATGAAAATGTTTGCCTTGCTGAAAGAAGTTTCATAAAACAGATCAGGGTTTGAGTTCTTGGAAGGTTCATATACTAAAATATTCATATCTAAGAATTAGCTAGCATAAGCTGAACTAGTATCTTCAAGATCAAAACCTCTAATGGAGTATCAAAAATACAAAAAATAAATAACACAGGCAATGTAGGGACCTCAGTTTCTCTGTCTGCCAAATGAAAGTTTTGAAGCAAGTAACTTCTAATGTCCTTCTAACACTGTCTAGTTCTAAGGAGAAATTCTTTGGCTCAGCGTCACGTGCTCATGCCCATGGTTTTCTTAGGCCACTAATAGCGATAGTTAAAACCACGGCTCTGTCCTATATAGAAGGTATTGTTTATGTCTGGAAAATTGTTTTCTTAAAAGGAGATAGGACTAATAACCCTACAGTCAAAATATTGAATGTCTCCTTTAAGCATTTCTTTCCTTAACAGGAGCTCAGTAGATAAAACATTTCGGTTGCCTAAGAAAGTCATGGAAACTTTAGGAAGTGGGAAAATGCCTGACAAATTTTGTTCGTAATAAGTAGAGGAATGAGAACCACTGGAATCAGATAAGGTATTGTTATTTTTATATAAATCACTTGGTTGCAGACTAACCTTTTGTTGGGGAAAATTTAATACTCAATTCCTGGATTGATTTGCCAAATATGGCCACATGCATGACTGAGTGAATGAAATTTATTCGCCATAGGCACCACTTATGTAATTTAAGAAGTATTCTTTTCAGACTACCATTTACCATACCTAAATAACAAATTTAGAAAATCTTTTATTTTTATTCTGTGCCCTTAAATCTTTAATCTTTTTTTCTCTTACATAACTCAGTTACCTTCCAGTGATGCTCCCCTGACTTTGTATGTTTCTTTGTTTTTTTATTTTTTTTTGAGACAGGGTCTCACTTTGTAGTTCAGGCTGGTCCTTAACTCAGCCTCAAACTCAGCAATCCTCCTGCCTCTGCATCCTTAGTTCTGTGACTGCAAGCGTGAGCCACTGTGCCTGGTGCTGTGGTATGTGGTACTGATTGCCAGCACACCCAACATTTCTGTATGTGGTTACTGAGGACTGAACCCTGGCCCTTGCACTTGCGAGGCAGGTGCTTGGAACCACTGAGCTAAGTCCCTGGCCCTGTATGTTCCTTTAGAACAGATTCAGAGTGGGAGTATTGTGTGTTTGTGCATATTGTGAGCTGCAAGCTTTCGAAGGCACAGTTTATAATTGGCATCAGTCTTGAAATCCAGTGAGATTACCAAGAAACTCTGACCAGAGTAGTCCCACTGCGTCTGTCTTCCTGTGCCTCCATTAAAAAATATCATGGTCTCAAGGGCTGGAAGAGAAGACATCTATTTCCCTCAGCTTCGGGTTTTAAGAAATGAAAGAACAAGGTGCTGGCCGGCTGGCTGACTGGTGAGGACCTCGTCCTGGCTCGCGGAGAGCCATTTCTCCATTTCCTCAGCGCGGTATGGAAAGGGCATGTTCTTTTTTTTTTCATTCAAATCTTTATTGGTGCATTATACATACACATTACGATTACACTCCACATTGAGAAGTGGCGTGTTCTTTGATGTCTCACAAGGATGTTAATCCTAGCTTAAAGTCTCCATTACTGTATTCATAACCTCCCCCAAACTCCCAATTATCTTCCAAAAACTTCACCTCTAAGTGCCATGCCATTGAGAGGTAGAGCTTTAAAATATGAATTTCAGTAAGATAAAAACACTTAGTCGGTAACACAGTGTGATGGCACTTTTTTAGAATTAATGAAGTCACAGTTTTCACCACTATTCTTACCCCTTTCTTCCAGAATATACTTCAGCCTTACTTTTACTATACCATATTATTGTGTTCAGCACTTACATAAATCCTCCATTTATTCTTTTAAGATGCTTATTGAGAACTAGGAATCTGCTAGGCACATGTATTAGAAGTTCATCAGTGAATGAGATACACCATTATTTCCTTTTGCCTTACAATCTAGAGGAGTAGATAAATGATAACTGCTACAGAGTATCAAAGATGTAGATATAAGCCCAGACAAAGAAAATTAGCCATGTGAAAGAGACATTGTGCTGAGAAATTTAAAATAGGATATGACATATGGAGAATATGATAAAAAATTTTGGAGAAAAGTGAATTTAGGCTGAATTATGAATAAACACTGGATAGGTAGAGTTGAGGGATGCAACATTTAAGCAAGTCTTTTAGGTATATTATGAAAAGCTCCCTGTGATCTATAGGGTTAGAATTTGATCCTATATAAAGCAGGAGAACTTTGAAGAAAAACACTGTGCTTTGTAAATATAGTTCTTAGAGTTATTTGTGAGATGTAGGTCCAGCATGATAAATACAAATTAGATGCTAGCTGTAAGAACCCAAAAAGAGATAACGAAAGCCTGAATTAAGCAGGTAGCTATGGGTTAAATATGAGAAATACTAAAAAAATCTGAAAAATATGCTTTGAAGAGGACAATGAAGGTACAGGGTGTCTTACAGGAACAGTATATAAGCTACAGAAAATGGTGATGAAGTTACCATTAAAATTGAGAAATTTCCTTCTTTGGAAAAAATGTGGAAATAGGGATGAATATATTTAAATAATTGTAAGGTTCAGAGGGAAGGTAGTATGACAGCTCATGTCTGATTGCTTTAGTTTTTATTTTATAAACTTAAAGAATATGATCATCACTAAAATTTCTGTAGCAGTGGAATAAGGATCTGTCTTTGCACTTGGTACTGTGACATGTAAAGAAAGGAAGGGCCAAGGCCATATAGAAAGAGAAGAGACATCTAAGCAGGGATAGGAAAATGTGAAGCAGTACAGGGCATTTTACTGAAGTGGTCTAGTGGCAACTATACACACAGATCTGTAGCGTCACTTAGCAAAACTCATCCATCCTAATGCATGAGGGGAGAAGGCATAGAGTTGGATTTATCAACGATGGTGAACTGATACAAAGTACAGATGAGTAAGGTCTGTATTTTGAAGTGCTGGTAAGAGATTCGCCATGGATCTACGATGGATAAGAAAAAAGACTAATAATCTGGGAAGAAAGAAAGATTCAAGAAAGAAGTTTCAGTGAGGTCAGAGCAGGACAACACTGAAGAACATAATGACTAGGAGTGAGAGAGTTGTCAGGTCTGGGAACAGAAGAGACCATTGTTCCAGAGATGAGAGTATTCCAAGGTCCAGATGCAGCATATATTTGCATTATTGAAAGAGACTCTGAGGTCAGTGTAGCCTAACAGCTCGCTGTTAGATGGATATATGCCTCATGCAATCATGGGCGATCTTAGCAGAAGCTAAAGCAAAACAGATTGTGAATCAGAACAGAATGCTCAGTGATGACAGGTTTGTGGTACAGGATATAGTATAGGCAGTGAACAAATGAGCTTTTATTCAATTTGGAGTTTACCAAGTGTTATT
Organism: Petromus typicus; assembly: GCA_004026965.1. Taxonomy (NCBI): domain Eukaryota; kingdom Metazoa; phylum Chordata; class Mammalia; order Rodentia; family Petromuridae; genus Petromus; species Petromus typicus. The sequence continues at coordinate 1,803 of PVIR01011817.1, read as the reverse complement.
AACAGATAAGATTTCCCTTAATCCTCACAGCCCGTGAGGTAAAAATGACTATTAATGTAATTTTATAGACAAAGAAACTGAGATTTAAGTTGAAACTTGTCAAACAACAATCACTGAGCCAGTGCTGGAATTCAGGCCCATAGTTTGTGACGGTAGATCTCAAATTCCTTCCAGGAAAACATGCTTTTATACCTGAGATAAGAGTTTATCCCTTGGAGCACATGTTTCACAGAAGTGGTTTAGTCCAGAGAAATGACATTATGAATGTGAAATTTAAATCTGATTGGTAGATTACATGATACTTTCCTGGAAGTCACTAGTGGCAGGGAAGAAAGTATATTCTCTGGTTTGTGCTAAGGAAGCAGAATTAATCAGAACTCTCCTTCTGTGTCCCCAAATCAATGTAGAACTTACCCTCTACCACAGTGTAGGGGCTTCTTGAGTATAATTCCAAGTGTACCTGGATAAGAATACCAGGCATCATGGTTTGGTTCTAAAATGTCACTTAAAGGCCAGCTGGTGGGCTTTGGAGAAATAATTGGGACATGATGACGTTAGGTTCATTAGCGCTGTGTATTTTTTAGTCTATAGCTGATGGCCTCTTAACAGATGAAGGGAGTGCGTCATGGAGCATGCATATGGAGACGTATCTCACCCGCACCCCTACCTCTCCCTCTGCCTCCTGTCCATAATGTGAGCAGTTGTGCTCAACCACACACTCCCTGCCATGATGGTCTGCCTCTCCACAGGCCCAGAAACAACAGAGCGAGGCGATCATGCACTGAGATCTCTGCACCAAAGCAAAACTGTCCTTTAAACTAGTATTCTTCGTTATTTTGGTCACAGAACACAAAGCTAACTGATACATCAGGTAAAGAGGGTCTGTCTATTCACAGTCAATCTGCCCATGAGACATTTCCCTAAAAGGAGGACACTTTCCCTAGTCTTCCAAGTATTTATTCCTATCTATATTCAAGAAGCATGCTGCTTCCTGAGATTGTTGAATTTGTTTTTGTCCACTTCAAACCTCTCCAAAAATTGTTTTGATACTTGTGTCGCTATTATATACATGTCCTCAGTTACATAGTAGGCTAAATAGCAGTTACCTATTTGTAGCCTTTGCCATATTCTCAGCACTACTACAGAGTAGGGATGGAGCCCAACATCTCCTCCAACCCATCTCACTTGTTCACTGTTTCTGTTATGGATAAACTCTAGATGAAAAATTATAGGACATGGTAATGAATACTGAATTTTATTTATCATTTATTGTTTGCCTTAATAAATAAATTGAGTCAAACAGAAGTAATAAACAGCTTAATGTGTAAAAGTAAGGTTTCTGATTGTTGACCACAGAAACATTGGTGCTTCAGAAACACTTTTCTGAAGCAATTGTTGGTACTTTTGTGCTGAGGGGATACAACTCCCAGCCTTGCGCAGTCAGATGATATGAACCAAGCACTGTGAACCATCCAGGTCTTTCTGATATTTTTTTTTATCTTTATTGGTATATTAAATATACACATCATGATTTCACTCCATAATGGGGATTTGTACCAGCATAAGACACAACTTAATTCTAATTTTTTCCCATAGCCCTACCTACCCTACCACCCCCCCATATACATAAAATTTGTTTCCTTACTTTTTTGTTACAATCTCAACATTGTCCCCTTTCACCTTATTTTACATTGAGCATTTTCTATTTCACAATATATAACATACAATGCTAGGACTCATTTACATCTTTATTTTCTCATACCAGAGAAAAGATGCGATATGTACCTATCTGTGCCCTATTTA
>PVIR01011816.1:0-46187 GCA_004026965.1 Petromus typicus | reverse complement strand
TAATGCAGTATGGTCTGCCTGCAGTTAAAAGCAAGACCCAGGCACTAAAACTCCTACAGAGAAACACTGGAACAAGAAACACCAGACCGACGGGACATACGGAGCTTGTGGGATCCTGTGCCTCGTTGCTATACGTGTGTCATAAACATCATTCCACTTTTGAAGTTCCTGCACAGCTCACCTATCTCTCTGCACATGGAGAGACTATTACCAAAGCATTTCTTTCGGAAATAATATCAGCATTGCACTGAGAGTAGCTTAATGTTTCACATTTACAAGTAGGAAATTACAAATAGGCTGGCATTCTGGCACTTACAACACCAAGGGGGGAGAAACCTTACCAATTCATGCACAGAAAAGCCATTTACAAAATGAAGCCTGATAGATTTAGTTCATTTGGATCCATAAAGCCTCACGTAGCTACCACGTGCGTAGTGTACATATAACACGGCATTATGTTACGTATTTGTAACGAAAGCCTGAAACTGAGAATGTGACCCTGTTGTCTGTCAGAGGAAAAAAAAAAAAAAAAGACTATTTTCTAACATGTTGTGTGGCTATTTTTAACCTGAGAACATTAATCAGAAAAGAGCTTAAATCTTACTTCCTCTGCTTGTCTCTGGTACAAATAGGATGACATGGTGTGAGTGTCCATGACAGCACGTAGGACAAAGGCTGTTCTGATGTTTGTGTGAAGGGCAAAATACAACTGTAAATCTCTCGGCCAGCCCTGCCTCCCCTCACATCCTCAGAGCCCATCGGGGTGTGACCCTCCTCTAAACCTGCACGGAAGCGCTGCCCTTCCTCCTCGCCGTGCTCTCCGATCTGACTTCCTCGCTTAATCTGATCTAATCCCGCCAGCATTATCCTCATCTGTGCAATGAAACCTGGAAGATCCCTTCTCGTATTTGGTGAGGAAAGGCATTTACCAAATTACTTGCTGAAATCATATGGTGGGGCTTTAGCTCCCTAGTTTTGATTAGATGCGGGGGTAGAACTGAGGCATATGATCGATGTTTAGTTAGAAATGTAGGTTGCTACCATCTCTGGATGCAAAGAGACTAAGAGAGCCATGAAAAACCAGGAAATCTCAGCTAAGATGGAATAAAATGCTTTTTATTGAGAAGTATTTTTTCACGAGAAAAAAAAGAAAGACAACCTAATCCTATTGATTTTGGTAGGAAAATGATCTTTTGAAAATTTATTTTAATAGTAATTATAATCAAAAAATGACAACCTAAAAATGTCACTCAACTTTCTTCCATGAAAAAGTCTTCTCTGGGTTCTGGATCTTATGCCTGGGTTTATCAGTATATTCCAACTTCACCAGAACTTAAACTTACATTTTTAAATCTCTGCTGCCATAATAATAATCACGATGAAGCTAAAGTAAGATTTTACTGTTAGCACAGATAATACTTATGAATTATGCATGTTTCATATATGTTAAAGTAATCACCACTCAAATTATAAGAAATACATAAGAATAGTTGAAATAATTATTAAGGTCTGATTCATATTTATCCTGTAATTTAAGATTAGATTTTCATTAACAAATAAATATTGGGCTAAATGAGAATGGTTAATGTAAATTATTTTTAAGGAGCAGGCACCTGACAGAGATTTGAATGTTATTATTTGCATAAGAATAAATGTAATTTTATACTTTTGTCTTATATATAATTAAATATCGTAGTTGAATACACTGAAAATATTAGATAGCAAATATACACTCCAAGAAAGGCTATTTCCCCAAAGATATTCCACACATATGTTTATTTGCTGGAGAGGATATACATGTACACACATATATTCCCTTATATCAATAGTCAGATCTCTCCTAAGAAGGAAGCTAATTGAGCTGTTTGTGTTGATAAACTCCTCTTTCTCCGGACTATTCCACTCCGAGCCATAATTATTTGCAATTTGCCTAAGTCGTCCATTTACTGATACGTCAAGCATGAAACAGAGGCAATTCCAGAAAATGGAAATGCTTCTCAAAATCAATCTTTGGGAAATAATGTGGTAGAAGTTACTGTGTGATAGAAGACTACCTTATAACTGTCACATGGAGATGAATATTAATTTGTTGGGGTTAAGGTGGCTTTGTGCTTCATTTGTTGACTTTGCTTAGCCGTCAGCAAAGCAGCACAGCCCAATTACTCCAACAAAGCCATTTTTTTCTACCAGGAGTTTTATGATTTTTATGTACTTACCAGTCAGCACACATAACAATGTCAAAATGTCCTTCCAGTTGAGAGACATCTGTCTCATTATCCCATCGTAAAATGCTTGAGGAGAAAAAGATTTAAAAAATTATACTTAGGCTTTAAAAAAAAAACTTTTGATTTTAAGCTATTAACATTTTTTGTGGCACTTGAAATTATTTAAAAGATATATACAAATTATTTCAAAAAGATAGAATAAAAAGCTAGGATGTAACTGTCTTCCATATTTTATTTAGACATCAAATTTAGAAAAGAAAGAAAACTCTTCTTGAATACAATGGCTAAGCTTCTGCTAGTTTTTATAGATTTTTATAGACAAGATGGAAAGAAATATCTTTATCATAGTCATTGGAATAATTCTAGACCCTTAACATTAATGAGGTACATATTGAAATCAAAGTATTTTCTATCTGACTGGAATACAGATTTGTAAAATGAGCAAAGTGAAACTTAGTGTCTACCTGCCTGGCATTTGGTTACATTTTTTTATTGATGTAATTGCAAGCTGGCAAGATGGGAGAGAAGACTCTCAGTTCCTTGGCACAAAAATTCCCCCATACTGACACTTTGTCTCCAAAGGAGGGTAAGTTTTTAAATGTCACAGTAATAATAATAATAATAACATGCACTTGGAAATTCTGGTTGTGTTTATAAAGCCAATCAGAAGCTCGCACTAATCTCCATTGATAACTGATGATCAGTATTATACTATATCTTAGCATATCAATGGTGTTTTTCTCTCTCTACTAGATTAAAATTGTAACTTGAATTACTATTTTTTTAAAAAAGTAAAATTCCATTACTATGTCCTATTTTGACATTTTAAAGATAAACTGAATGATCATATCCCTGATATCCAGTTATCTTCATTATTTTTGGTGGGTTTTTTATTTTTTCTACATCCCCGCTGCATGAAAAGTCATGTTTGAATAAAAAGCATATTGGTTTGGTCCACCTCAAAGTTCTCTTCATGTGTATTAGTACACATCAAAGCTGGCAGATTTGAAGTAAGAGAGATTGAACCCATCACCACACGCACACTCTTGCAGGCTGAGCGCACTGGCTCACTGAACTTACTGAGCACCTACTAACCATGTCCCAGGCTCTTTTGGCGTCACAGGCCAAGCCTTTGCAGAGGCAGCCTGGTGAGCCACACACCCATGTACATCCCTAGTGCTGTCACTGTGTGTTCTGTGAGCAGACAGATTCAGAGCACCAGGGAAGGCTTCCCCCAAGTGGGTATGTCAGTGTTCACAAGTCCTGTGACAGGGACATACTTTCTGAATGAATGCTAGAGTCATTATACCTGCCTATACCCACAAGAAAGTCCCTGCAAAATGAACTTCATTTTTGGATTCCTCCAAAACTCCATACACTCACGGAGAACAGGGAACAATCAACACCAACATCTACATTTTGGACCTGCCAAGGCTTGCGGTGTCTTGGGACTAGGGCTCACTGCAGAGGGAGCCTGTTCAGACCTCATCAAAGACCAGACAATCCTCTAGAGCTTCTGGGGAAATTTTAGCTGTGGATCATCATAGCAGCTGGGATAGGAAGTGCCCAGGGTGATCACGTGGACCACAAAGGCATCATCCTTAGTCTAAGGATGTGGACCACAACATGTTTCCCCAAAGGCATCATCCTAAGTCTACCAAGGCTTAAGGCCATGCTGTCCTTAAAAGCATAAGCAAGTAACAGAGAAAAAGGGGTGTGATTGGGACCCTGCATTGGCACAAGAGACACGCGGAGGTTACACCTTGATTTTCTGCTCTCCACAGGTGTGTGAGCTTGGGCAATTCCTGAACTGCTGTGTGTTTGCGTTCTGACTTCATGACTCAAGGAGTTGGTCAGTGCTTCCCTGCCAGCGATCTTGCCCCACCCACCCTCCAGGCTTCCAGGCATGGCCACGTGGCAGAGTAGTGCTTCAACTGCAGTTTGCTTGCATCCAACTTGTTGCAATACTTTTGCAAAATTCAGTAATAAGTTAATAGAAAAATGATACTCAAAAAGTAATTTTGAGAAATACAAAGCATAAATAAAGAGCAAAATAAAGGACATATATTAGGAGGTAACATGTTGGCAGATAGATCTTTTGTAGATGAGAAAAGGATCAAGAGATGGGGGGAGAGGCCAGGGATATAGCTCAGTGGTTCCGGTGCCTGTCTTGCAAGCACAAGGACCCCGGTTCGATTCCCCGGTCACCACATACAATACTGGGCATGGAGACTCACCCCAGCAGCAACCAGTACCACATACCACAGTGCGGGCGTGGTGGCTCATGCCTGTAATGCCAGCACTCAGGAGGCAGAGGCAGGAGGATTGCTGTGATGTGAGTTGGAGGCTGAGCTCAGGGCTAGCCTGAACTACAAAGTGAGACCCTGTCTCAAAAAAACCTAAAAAAAAAAAAAAGAGAGAGATAGGGAGAGAGGAAAGAGGGAAGGGAAAGGGACTGAAAATTTGCCAATTTCCTGCATATATTAGTACATGTATCAACTTCCTATGTTATGTACTATAGATATACACTAACAAAAATAGAAAACAGTAACAAAGGCATTGCAAATACAAGTCCATAAGCTCTGTTCTTGTATGTTGGGGCCAGGTCTCTAGACCCTTACTCTGAATTTCAGAACAGATCTCATTGCAGATGGTAGCATGCAGTTCACAGGCTGACACTGTCCACAGCCCATTCACTGAGGGCTGCTGCTCCAAACCTTGCCTCTTTCATTAACCACAACTACCTCCACTCTCAGACCACTCCCTCCTCTTGTCCATAGCTTGCCCCTTCTTCAACTTCTCCACTCCAACCATTCCTCAGCCTCCCTGGTCTACAATCCTCTGATGCTACCAACAGGTCACACACTGTTCCTCTTCCCTAACGTTTACCTTCTTTACTTAGCCAGCTTCAATTCCATTTTAATTAACCCTTTGCACAACCCTCTTTTGTTTCTTCCTTCCTTATTCTTGTTGCATTCAGCTCTTTGCCTGGTCCATGTCTGCTTGTGTGCCCTTGAATGTGGCAAAGAAGCACACGGTACCCTGACTAGCTTTGCTTTAAATTTACAACAAGGAGCCTGAAGGGGGCTCAGTCATGCCTTGTAGATATGCTTACATTTCCTTTGTCCATCTGCTCGCCCACTCTCCTAAGTCATTATTTTATACCTTCTCTCTTTTTAACATGCTAGCTCTACCTCCCTCATCCTCGCTTTCAGCTGATGGACTTGCTTCCTATCTTACCATCAAGACTGCAGCAATCAGAACTTGGCTAAGTTCCCACCACTGCACTTCTCCCGCCAACATGTGCACCAAGCTACTCCCCTTTCCTGCGCATTGTCACGCTCCTGTCCACAGCCACATTTCCTCCTATGCTAGATCCATCCCTTCTCATCTTCTGTAGGACTGGCTCTAGCAATTTCCTTTATCTTTCCTATACTATCTACTCTTCTGTCTCTGACTTATTTCCATCAGTCCTCAGCCATGCAGTTATTTCCTTCCACATGAAATACTTTCTTTTAGGCCACTTTCCCTTCCCGTTATTGTTCCCTTTCTCCACTTCTCCTTTGCATCCAAATTCTCCTCTCCCATTCTATTTTAAATCCCCTCCAAAGAGCTTTTGTCACCACAGTTACCAAGGCTGCTCTTGTAAAACTCACCAACGATCTCCATATTGCTCAGATCAGATCAGTTCTTAGTCCTTTTCTTCCTTGACCCACCAGGCTGAACTCCAGATGTATACATCCAGCTTCTTGTTTTGATACTTCCACTTGAATAACTGCCATAGACAACTCAAGCTTAAACTATCTACATTTGAATTCCTGAGCCTCTTTCCCCAATTGATGTCATTCAGTCCTTTCTGTTTTGTGAATGATAAATCCATCTTTCCGAGTACTCAAACCAAAAGTCTTAGGTATGTACTTGACTCTTTTACATCCCACATTAAACATGCCAGAAATGTAATTAGCCCTACCTACAAAATATATCAAAATACAACCACTTTCTTCTGTTTCCACAGCTTACACTTAGTCTAAACTACCACTATTTCTCATCTGAATGATTGCAGGCTCTTATAATATGTCTCCTTGTTTTCATCTATTACTCTATAATCTTTGCTTAAGAAAGCACCCCAGGGCCAGGGATTCAGTTCAGTGGTTCCGGCACCAGCCTTGCAAGTGCAAGGGCCCAGGTTCAATCCCTGGAAACCACATACAACAATGCTGGGCATGAAGACTTACGCCCACCAGCAATCAGAACCACATACCACAGTGCCAAGCATGGATACAGGTGGGCTCACACCTGTAATCCCAGCACTTAGGAGGCAGAGGCAGAGGCAGGAGAATTGCTGTGAGTTCAAGGCTAAGCTCAGGGCCAGCCTGAACTACAAAGTGAGACCCTGTCTCAAAAAAAGAAGAAGAAGAAGAAAGCACCCCAAACGATCCTTGCAAAATATACACAAGAGCAGTTTTCTTTTTCCCCCATAGTGGTTCTCTGTCTTAATTCAGCATAAAAGACCAAGGCTATACAATGACGTAGAAGACCTTACACCAGTGATGGTGAACCTTTTGGAACTTTCAAAGATACCAAAAGCCCACTGAACCACTCTTGCCTTAGGCTCATCAACACTGCCCAATATATCTGGCAGATTAGCAGGTGACCTCACCTCCTATTTCTCTCTCCCTTGTTCTCTTTACTGCCACTGACCTCCCTAGGTTTTCTTGAATATTCCATGTATAATTCTGTCCAAGGGCTGGATATTGGCTATTTGCTCTGCCTAAATACTCTTCCTTCAGATATTCTTTAACATGCTATGTGATTAACTAACCAACTTTATTTTCTTTCCCCACTAGCATAAAAACACAGGGTTTAGAGATTTTTAAAATTGGTTTTGCATAGTGATATATTTCTAGTGCCTAGAGCACACAACTGTATATGTACACATTGTGTGTGAATGTATCTAGCACCATGCCTGAAGTACACAATGCATTCAGAAAAGTTGTTTTCTGAATAGAAGGTATTGAGAGGTATATTTGAAGACACCTCAAATGCTTTGGAAAACTCTGCTTCGAGCAAATATAGAGTAACAAGTACTTTATACTCTTCTGCCTGAAACAACAACCACCTAAAAAAGCTCAATAGATTATTTAAAGCAACAGTTTTCAAAGGACTGAGCATCAGCAGCAAAGGACATTGGTCTTTGAGAAAGGAGAAGCAAATGAAGTGAACACTACCATTGTGAGCTTGCTGCTTTGAGAGTTTCCAGGACATAGCAGAGAAGGCAAACACAGGCAGAACCAGGCAGACTCTCCAAGAGGAGTTGCAACTGAGTCTGGGGGAACCAAAGCAGTTAGAATCCCCAGGAGAGAGCATGGAATAGGAGAGAGCTGGCCACAAAGGTGCTCTGGAGGGCTATGCATGGCCCTGTCAGGATGTCTGACAGGGCCCTGATTAGTATCTGTGTGTGAGAAACTACCGGAGTTTGGAAAGAGACCATCTGTGCAGACTGAGAAGGATGGGGCCACTGCTCACGCAGGGCCAGGGGCAGGGCTTCTTTCCCCATTTAGCCTAGAAAGAGCCACAGTTTCAGGCATTAGAAGAGTCCTCAGGAAGGTCTCATCTCAGGAGGGAGGAATAATTAGCACTAGTCTAAACACTGCTCTGGTTCTATCTATCAGAGATAAAACTACTTCAAAGTAACTTATCAGTATCCCAGAACAAAACTCAAAAATATTTACAGAAATATAAAAAGATCTAGATCCTCAGGAGGTAAAACAGAACATTCCTAATATACAGAGGTTGCAAGACATGCAAATAATTAAATATTGAAAAATGTCAGAAGAAATAATGTATGAAAACTTTCCTAATTTAATGAAAACTTTGAATCCATTGGTTAAGAAATTGAAAGAAATCCCAAGCACAAGAAACATAAAGAAAATGAGAAGGCACAAAGTAATTAAATTGTCCAAAAGCAGGACTAAAAAAAAAAATATGAAAAGTCACAGTGGAAAAAGAAGCTTTACCTACATAGACAAGGACACAGCACATCTCCAGTGAGTGAAGGCAAGTCAGAGGACAGCAGAGTGGCATCAGGAAATGCTGGCAGGAACGAAACCAACCCATCTAGAACTCTACAGACAGGGAAGAATGTATTTCAAAGAAAATGAGATAGATGTTTTTACAGGTAGAAAAGAGCTGAAAGAACTAGTTACAAGCAGCTCCACACTAAAGGAAGTCCTTCAGGTGGAAGAAAACTGATAGCGGATGGAAATAGGGATCTACACAAAGGAGTGGTGAGAAGAAGAAATAACTCTACAGGTAATTATGTGATTGTTTTTATTCTTCAAATCTGTTTAAAATATAATTAACTGGATAAACAAATATTGTGGAGTCTATACCATATTCCTAACTACATTTAAGATGACAATAGCATAAGCACCATACTATAAGATTTATAGTATCAGGAAGTGCTCTATCATTTGAGATAGATCATGATAAGTTAAAGATGTAAAATCTAAGCAGTTACTAAAATAACAAAACTTACAGTTAAGAAAGCAACAGAGGCAATAAATTGAACAATAAAATAAATGATTTAAACCAACAGAGTGCAGAACAGATCAAAAGAACAAAGGGTAAGACAAATGGAAAAAAACAGCAAGATAACAGATTCAAATCTAATGACACCAGTAATTGTACTGCATGAAAATGATCTAAACATCTCCATTAAAAAGAAGAGAACAGTAGACTGAATCGACTATCTAGTCCCAAGTATATGTGGTTTACAAAGAATGCACTTTAAATATAAAGATACAAATGGGTTAAAAATACAGCATGAAAATAAAAAATACAGACTAGTCATAAGAAAACTATAGTGGCTATATTAACATCAGCATAGTATATTTCAATGCAAAAATATTACTAGCAGTAAAGAAGATGGTTTGATAATGTTAAAGGGACAATTCAAAAAGTAGATATAACAATTCAAGTTTGAACACTGAATAACAAAGTTTTGAATACAAACCCTAAATGGGCTTAACTACAAGGAAATGTAGACAATATCACAATTATGGTTGGTGATTTCAGTATTTCTCTCGGTAATGGAGTAACCAAATCCAGAAAATAAGAAAGCTATTGATAACTTTAACAACACTATCAACCAACTTGTCTTGATTGATATTTATAAAACAGTTAACAAGGGCCAAATGTACATTATATTCAAATGGAATATTTACCAAGATATTATTATTCTGAGTAAATAAATTTAAAAGGACCCCAGTCATATATGAATATGATGCTTGACCACAATGTAATTAAATTAGAAATCAATAATAGATTAGAAATCAATACTCTCTATAAAAATCTTTAAAAATTGTAAAATATAATCATGTATTTGTAAATAGTTTACGATACAAAGGAGAAATCAAAACATGAACTAAAAAATATTTTGAATTGAATGAAAACATATCAAAATGTATGGAGCATCACAAAAAATTTAGAAGAAAATTAATAACACTACATGCCTATATTAGAAAAGAAAGGTAAAGTCAAGGAATTCAGTTTCTAGCTAAGTAAATAAGAAAAAGATAAATTAAACTCATTATCACCAGAAGAAAAGAAGTAATAAAGATTACATCAAAGATGAAAGAAAGAAAAATGGAAAAATAATAAAAATCAATGAAACCAAACACTGGTTCTTTGAGATAAATAAAACTGATAAATCTCTAGTTGTGTTAATCAGGAAAGCAGTGGAGAAGATAGAAATCACCAATTTGACAAACTGAAAAGGTCACAGCATGACTAGTTCTACAGATACTGAGGAACATACAGTATGTATAACACATACACAGTCGTCTGTAGCAATACACATACACACATATATAAATCTATTATTATCATGTGGTGTTGTTCCTAAGATGCCAAAAATTGGTCTAGAGGCCAGGGTTAGCTCTTAGCTAACTTAGCTCAGTGGTTCCAGCATCTGCCTTGCAAGCTCAAGGTCCCAAGTTCAATCCCCAGTAACCACATCCCACAGTGCTGGGCATGGTGGCTCATGCCTGTAATCTCAGCACTCAGGAAGCAGAGGCAGGAGGATTGCTGTGAGTTCAAGGTTTCCCCAGGCTATGCAGTGAGCTCAGGGCCAGCCTGAACTACAAAGTGAGACCCTACCTGAAAAAAAATTGGTTTAACATTTCAAAATTGATCAACATAATCCACAGTATTAACCACTGGAAGAAACAGCATATCCCAAATGTGGTGAGGCACCTCTGGAATCCTAGCACTTGGGAGGCTGAGGCAGAAGCATTTCTGAGAACTCGAGCACAGCGTGGGCTTCATAGTGAGTTCAAGGCCAGCCTGAACTGGTACATGGAGAGACCCTGTCTAGAGATAGATAGATAGATAGATAGATAGATAGATAGATAGATAGATAGAGAGATAGATAGAGAGATAGATATAGATAGATAGGTAAGATATAGCACAGTCATCTCAAATAGTGCAGAAATTGCATTTGAAAAAGTTCACATCTATTCCCTATTTAAAATCTAAGAATAGAATCTATGAAAAATCTTCAGTTAGCATTGCACTTAACGATGAGAGATTGGACTTTCTTCCTAGTAGTAGTGAAAAGAAAGAGATGCTTCTTTGCACTATTCAATATGACATGGAAGAGTCCAGGAATTCCACAAGATAGGAAATAAAAAGGAATTTAGATTTTTAAGGGGGGAGTAAAATTATACTTATTGGGAGGTGACATAATCAGTGATGTAGCATATGCAATGGAATGTGCAAAAAATGCTGTGAGAACGAATGAGACTTTAGCAGGCTGGTGGGATGCAAGATCAATAGAAAGCTATTTGTATTTCTTAATGCAAGTGGAAATAACTGGAAATTGTAATGGCCAATTCTATCTCATTTATAGTAACATAAACATTTCACAAACTCATAAACATATGAACACTTAGAGATTACTTTGATTTAAGATGAGAGAAATGGAATAAGACCTAAACAAATACAGACAACTCAAATAGGCAAGGAATAAAATGATATCTTAAAAACTGGCTATCTATATTTTTAAAATGTGATTTCAATTTCTCTTTTGAATCATATGCAAAAGCTAATTCAAAATGGATCATAATCTTCTAGGTAAAACCTAACATTTGTAAGACTTATAGATGAAAATGTAGGGGAAAATCTTGTAACCTTGTGTCAGAGAAGGACACACCACAGAACGTGTGTCATCCATAAAAAGAACAAACTGGTAAACTGAACATCTCTAAAACTGAAAATATTTGCACTTTGAAAGACACTATGAAGAAAATGAGAAGATAAGCCACAGATAATGGGAGAGAAAATGCTTGCAAAACATTTATCTTCTGAAGTGCTTATATTCAGTACACACAAAGAACTGTCAGAGTACATCAGTAATAAAAAACAAGCAATCACAATATCAAAATTTTACTTTTGTTTGCATTTTAAAATGATTTTATAGATAGAAATATTGCCAAACTAATCACCTATATTGAACTTCCCATGCAACAGAAAAATTTTGATAGCTACAGGCATGCCACACCCAGTACATTTCACAGGTGCAGGATGGTGAAAAGGTCTAGACTTTGTGGCTGGATCACTCTAACTTCAAAGAGCAGATCCACCATGCACACAATAAGGTAGCAAGACTGAGCGGTGTTCTGAGGATCAGTGCTCTCGTCTGCAAAACAGACAATAATAATTTCACTGTAGGATTTAAGCATGAACGAGATAGTGTATATGAAAGTGTTACATGATGAAAGTGTGTTATAAATGGGTGTTTGATAAACAGCAGTTTATCCTCCTTTACTATTTTTTTTTTTTTTGAGACAGGGTCTCACTTTTGTAGTCCAGGCTGGCCCTGAGCTTAGCCTCAAACTCACAGCAATCCTCTTGCTTCTATCTCCCAAGTGCTGAGATTACAGGCGTGAGCCGCCACCCCGCCTGGCACTGTGTATGTGGTACTGTTTGCTGCTGGGCATGAGTCTCCACACCCAGTATTGTAGGTGGTTACCAGGGATAGAATCTGAGTCCTTGCACTTGCAAAGAAGGCACTGGATCTACTGAGCTAAATCCCTGGCCCCTATACCATTTTTTTCTGAGACAGGGTCTCCCTTCGTAGCTCAAGCTGGTCCTGAGCTCAGCCTCGAACTCACAGCAATTCTCCTGCCTCTGCCTCCCAAGTGCTGGGATTACAGATGTGAGCCACCACGCAGGGCAATGTGGTATGTGGTACTGATTGCTGGTGGGTGTGAGTCACCGCGCCCAGTTTTGTTGTATGTAGTTACTGGGGATCGAAACCTGGCTCTTCCACCTGCAAGGCAAGTGCCAGAACCACTAAGCTAAATCCCTAGCCCAATTCCTCCTTTACTCTTCCACTAATGTATCCCATCTTATTTGAGTTTGGAGCCTCAGCCTGGAGCACAAAACCAAGTCCATTTCTGATAGAGTTTCTATTTTGTGATGCGAAACTCACACTAAAACAGTGTCCCAAACACATGCCAAATAGCCTCAACCTAACATGTATTTCATTGTAGTGACTACAGAGAACTTTCTCTGTAAAGATTTACAGCATTTTTCTTAACACATCCCCAATGTTTCTTTGTTTGCCTTTATATTTGTAGACACCTGCTGGCAGGTCAGTGAGTCGTGGTTTGAAACTGCACTGCTAAAACAGCAGTTCCTAGCATATTTGCAAAAGTAAGATACTGACATAATTCTTTTTTCTTTATACAGCACACTGAACCCAGGGCCTCACACACGCTGACTGGGCCTTCCATCCCTGAGCTACAACCTCACCCCTGGTAACAATTCTTGCTCCTACCTGCTCAATGCAAACAACTTAGTTCTTCAAAAATAAGCTCTCTTACCAGCAGTAGGGGAGGCGACAGTTTTCTCTGCATGGACATTACAGGCATTCTTCTTTTCAGAGGATCCCAGAAGCCTTCCCCACGGTTTCTTTCATCTCACTTGTCCACACCTGTGTAGTCAGAGTTCACCCCGAACAGAGGGCCCATTTAAGTCATTACAGTGTTTACCTAAATGGGTGAATCACTATTGCTCTTTCAAACGACTGTCTGTTTGCTGCTTGTCTCTCCATTTTTCCTGATCTGTTATAGAGCTTTAAATTGCATTATGGTAGAAGCCTCTATAATAAAGTGTTTCTGACACTTAGGAAGAAGGGCACCATCTAAATCTAGAACTGCAGGGAAGGAGAGGGGGTTCTGATCTGCTGGCTTCCAGCTGGTGAGCCCTGTAGGGAGTGTTGGTGCAACCACAATGGACGGTATGAACAGGAGCACAAAGGAAGCACACTTTTATAAGTGTAGAGGAACAGACAGGCCTCTGTGGAAGACAGTGCATTCAAAACAAAAGGGATTACAGGAGGGTAAAAGTTCTAAACTGAACCTGATCATTGAGAACTAGACATGTCAGGGAAGGTCTACCTACAGGTGACCTCACAGGTAGCGTGTGGACAGGAAGAGTGGAGGGAGGCACCTTAGACCGTCCACAGCAGCAAGGGTCTGGAGGCTGGGATAAGACATGGATTTTTTGAACTGCTATGATATCCCATGTCTTCAGCAGGTGACCCCAAGATAATCTAATGCCATCTTCTCCCCCTTCATCCTCTCCCCTTTCCTCTTGTCTGAAAGGCAGTAGGATCATCCCTTGGAGACACTCCATGCTTGGGTGTTGTGGGGAGCAGCCCTCCTCTTCCCCTTGGGTCAGTGGTTTTTAGACTTGAACGTGTAAAAGAATCTTTGGTCTGTTAAGGACAAGACATTTGGACTTCAAGCCCAGAGTTTTGTATTCAGTTTCTCTAGGGTGGGGCTGAGAATTTGCCTTTTTCACATATTCCCAACTGGGGCTAGTACTGCTGGCTAGAGACCACAGCTTCGGAAGTACCAGTCTAGGTTCTGCCCCATGAAATATTTCAAATAGGAAACATCCCTCTTTCATATCTCCACTGACCTCTTCTTCCTTGGCTGTCCTGACTTCCCTGCTCAACTCTTCTCCTGACTCGGCTTCCTCTTTTCCCGGCTTCACCTTTGCCAGCAGCATTCTTGTGGGAATGGACATTATTTCACCTCCCTTGTGATGTGGCCATTCTCTCAGCAGCCACTGAATTCACTCTGCAATCTGCTTGACTTCAGAAATCTGCAGTGGCTGACTGTGCTCTCCTTGGTTCCTCCCCTAGACTTGCTTCCCCAAGGAGTGGAGTGACTCCTGACTCAGGACCCCTGCTCCTAACCTCTTCTCAGTACCCCTTTCTGGGAAATATTCTGATTCTCAAACAGATACGTCTGAAGGTTCTAACATTGGCATCTTTTCCTTTCCCATTCCCATAACTAGGCTTTCATCTCTTGGTCTTGATTTTCTTTGTTTTGGCAGGACTGTGGATTGAACCAAGGCCTCATGCATACCAAATGTGCTACCACTGAGCTGCACCCACGGCTCTAGTTCCTAATGTCTCTAAATCTTAAAGTACAGAATCACTCTAAGACATGAATTTTTATTACTGACCTACTTAATGTCATTATCATAAAGATGTTCTACAAGCATCTGTGATCCCTTCTTTTTTTGAGGTACTAGGAATTGAACTCGGGCCCTTGTGCTTTCAAGGTAGATACAGTATCACTTAACTATATCCCAGGCCCTTTTATTCGTCTTATATTTTCTTTACCTCCAGCATACAGTCACTTCTCTGCAATGGCCCCATATTTGCACATCATTTTTCATTCTCACTCAGGACTTTCCCTCTCCTTCACTAAAATGGTTTTTAAAGAAAAAAGACTATTGCCAAATGAAACACATGCATACGCGCATGCATGCACACACACACACATACACACACACAAAACCACATGAAACAATTGTCTACTTCATGATGAAGTAGACACACTTGGAACCACCACCATCTACATCAAGATGCAGAACTTGGCCTGATATTCTCTTCATGTTAGCTATTCCATCTCACTCTCCTTCCTCCCCAGTGTGAGGCCTTCTTAACTGGTCTATCTCCCCTAGCCTCTCCCAACTCATCACACAAAACTAAGTTAGTCTAACGCACAGGGTCTTGCTTTTTTTGTAGCTCAGGCTGGCCCTGAGCTCAGCCTTGAACTCATAGCAATCCTCCTGTCTCTGCCTCCCAAGTGCTGGGATTACAGGCATCAGCCACCATGCCCGGCACTGTGGTATATGGTTCTGATTGCTGGTGGGTGTGAGCCTCCATGCCTGGCAATTTTGTATGTGGTTACAGGGGATCAAACCCAGGCCCTAGCACTTACAAGGCAGACACTGGAACCACTGAGCTAAATCCCCAGCTCCCTCATTGCTTTTTATATCTGCTTCAGACCCCACCTCCCAGCTTCACTTGCTAACTCAGCTCAGTGGCCACTTCCTTCATGAATCTTCCTTGAGCTATATGAATATGGTATATTTCACTTTGACTTTGTCCTTGATATCTGGGCAAATGTCTGTCTCTTGTTTCAATCTCTTGAGGTGTCTAATGCCAGGAACTTTCCATTCTTTGTCTAATTCATAAAAAGCCCATCACAGTGCCATCCACATAACAAACACTAAATTATATTTTGTTTCATTAAGACAAAAATAGTGCTTTGCAAAATTTTTAGGCAAAAAGTTATTTATTAACAAATTCCACATTCCTAAAGAACACATGCAAGATAGACACCGTGAACACAGACACGTGCACACACCACGTACACGTGTCTGGGGAGCACGGTAATGATATAAAAGAGATTTAAACAATATGTCTAGGTCTCCATTTTCCCTCCAAGTCTAGAACTAATGTTTCTTAACCAGGAAATATTAGTAGCTGAGAAACAGCAGTGCTTCATACTCTTCATTCGGTGAACTGTCCCTTGCATTGCAGGATGTTTATGATCTCTGCTCCTGCCAGTAGTAGTAATAATCTCTAGTTGTTGTGGAAACCAAACAAAATGTCTCATACAATTACAAACAGGGTGCAGAGGTGAGCACATGGGCCATCTCTGGCTAAGACCTGCTGTTGGATTATCCCTGAGGCCTTGTCCTCCCTGGACGTGTGCTTCAGGTCAATAAGAAACTAATCAGATTATTCTCTTATCTATATAATTTTCTGCTGCCCGCTGCCATATACATCTTCAATAAGATATGACACCATCAAAATTCAGAGTCCAAAGAGGAATAACAGGTTCCCTCATATGGAAAATCAAAAGGTCTTGTTCCTTCCCAAAGACAGCAAAGGAGATCCATAGGTTTTCCTTTGTGCTTTTGCGTTACTAATCTGAGCAGCAATATAGGGATATAAAATGTACTTATCAAAGTATGCAAGGGGTAATCAAAAATACAGTAAAAATGATGGAATAAGTGTGTTTGGAGCAAGGTGAAATATTTTAGTATTTTAAGGGGGATTAATGGCAACACGTCATCAGTAGAATACATTTTTATTTAAACATTCATGAAGCTTCCTTGCCCTCACTTTGTCTTCACTGATCTAACATGTATGGCAATGTCTGTACAAACATTATGGTTACTCCTGATCTAACTTTTATTTCATTCACTGGGTCTGGCACCATGAGACTCTTGGCTCTCCCCAAAGTTGGCATGATCACGAACAGTAAACATTTTGAACCAGTTCAAGATGTATGAACAGTTCACTGCTGTAAAAGCCCAACTAAGCACATTCAGGATTGCTGGGGTTTTGAGGCCAACTGGGGTTATGTAATGAGTTCAAAACCAGCCTGATAGCTTCAACTACATAGCCAGACCCTGTCTTAAAACAATAAGCAGCAAGAACAACATGACAAGTATATTCAAAGCCAGGGAATATACTGAGGGGGATTATTGGTAATGTGTCTTACTGTAATAATTTTTTAAAAATTGTTAACATTCACCATATTTTTTATCATGCCTCCTAGTCTGCACTTCTGACATACTGGGATCAAGGGAGGAAGCTGTTAAAATGGCAGGTTCTGGAGCTTCAACTTCATGGAGTCTCATTTCTCAAGGTTGGTCTGCTGCCCAGACGTGTGTTTCTAAACCAAGCACCCAGTGTAACTCCCAAGAGACAGGCTGAGGCTGCACCAAGAGAGCCTGATCCACAGGGTCTCCCCCCTCATGTATTGAGACTTAGAATATTTTTTAGCCAAAGTCTAGGCTTTAGTTTAAAGCATCAAGTTTTTTGCAAATGAGAAATTTTAGAAAGGGTGTCACTCTAGGAAACAAAGAGTGATCCATAAGACAGGATTTATTTATTTACTCTTTGGGTGCTGTGAATTTGAACTCGGGGTTGGGGC
The DNA here is from genome assembly GCA_004026965.1 of Petromus typicus. NCBI lineage: Eukaryota > Metazoa > Chordata > Mammalia > Rodentia > Petromuridae > Petromus > Petromus typicus. Next base: position 28,645 of record PVIR01011816.1, on the reverse strand, counting down.
TCTTATTTCTAGACTAATTTTAAACCTAATGACAGTTCTGTGTTTGCTGTCTGGAACTCAGCTGAAATAAACTTATTTTTCAGTTCAAAAGGAATAAAGATTTGTCTAACATCCAAACCCCTGCTTCACTGGTGAGTGGCTAAAGAAGATTAGTAAGGTTTTAAGAACCTGGAATGAAAAGTATTAATTATTTTATGCAGGATACTTCACATCTCAAATATCTCTGATTCTATGATTTTGACACTGATTAACTAACATAGTTGCAAAACAAAGTGACAACAAAATATTAGAACTAATGAATTGGAAATGACAGTTATATGCCATTTGATAGAAAATTATTGCATTTTGATATTTCCATTCCTTTTCTTTATTTTTTAAGTTTATGAACTTTCAGTTGTAGTGTGTTTTGTAACATAGAAAGTTTACCATTCTTACCACTATCACTCAAGCTATCATGTATAAAATAAGGGGGTAAATACCATCCTGATGATAACAATATAGGGTGACTCAAACAATTTGAAGAGCTCCTTTAATAAAGCTATCCTGTTAGCAACCACGGAGTATTACAAAGGTTATATAATAAAGAAACTATGGATCAATATCACTGATGAATGTGAATGCAAAAGGCCCAGATAGCAATACATACTGCTGGCAAGAACGCGATACTGTCCAGCCACAGTCTCACAGCTCCTCAAAACATTAAATATAAAGTTTTCATACGACTGTAAAGAAATGAAGTTTGTGGCATCAGAGATGTAGAACGGTGAGAGAGTGCTTGCCTAGCATGTACAAGGCCCTGGGTTCAATATGCAGCATAAACAGAAATAGTGGCAGTAGCTTTACCCATAATATCCAGGTAATACAAACAACCAAACTGTCTATCAACAAACAAATGTGTAAATAAAATATATGTTGAAATATTATGGGATGTCCCAATATATGAAATAATGGACTATTATTCAACAATTAAAAATGATACTGACAAATGTCCCAATACATGCTGCAACATGGATGAAGCCCAAAAATACTATGTTAAGTGACAGAAGCCAAATAGGAAAAACTACATACTATTTGATTTCATTTACATCAAATGACTACCAAAAAACCCAACACAAATGAACAGAGACAGAATAAGCTCATGGTGCTAATCTCTGGGAGAGAAGAAAAATAAGAGTGTGGGAAAGGGCAGCGACTACTGATGGGCACAAGTCTCCTTGGAGGAGGATGAAAATGTCCTAAAATTGGTTGTGATGGTTGTACAATTCTGAACATAATAAAAGCTTACTGAATTATATTTTAAATGTGTGAATTGTATAGTATGTGAATGGTATATCACTAAAGTTCTTTTAAGATCCCAGGTAACACTATTAAAACAAAGCTGAATAAAGAATTAAGACAACATAGCAATGATACTAGCTCTGCAGAGATATTTTACAATTAGTAAACCTATTGATATGATTTGCCATCATAAAATAAGAAAAACAATCTGATCAATTCAAAGATGCTACAATACCTATGTTAAAGTTTTGTGTTTATTTACAAAACCTCAAAATAGCAACCAACACAAAAACATCCTTAACAGGATAAAAGGACCATAAATATCTCAACTGAAAGGCTAATCCATACTTCAGAGTAGAATATTACTGGATTCTCAACAAACTTGGACTCAATGTTGATCATTATGGACATCTTCATCCAACAAAAGAGACAGAAAAAAGGTAGGAGAATCAGAAAGAAGTAAAATTTGACATCATTTGCAGGTGATGCGATTGTTTATCTGAAAAACTCAAGAAGATAAACTGGTGAGGAATTAGGAATAACCAGGACTCATAAATGATTAAGCATATACTACACAAAACTGTATAGCACTTATATATCTATGTAAATACAACTGTATAGAAAACATAATGGATAAAGAGAATTGGAATAGATGGTCTTTATCTCAACTTGATAAAAGCTACTTATGAAAAAGTAACAGCCACCATCATACTAAATGGTCAAAAAATGAAACCTTTCATGTTAAATCAGGAACAAGACAAAAATGTCAACCATCCCCACTCCTCTTCAGTACAGTTCTGGAAACATCAGCCACAGAAATTAGACAAGAGAAAGAAATCAAAAGAATAAAGACAAGGAAGGAAGAAGTTAAACAGTCATTATTTGTTAATGACATGATACTCTATATAGAAGATCCCAAAACACAACCAAAGATTGCTAGACTTAATTGCCAAGTTCAGTATAATAGCTAGATACAAGGTTAACACTCAAACCAATAGCCTTCTTATACACAAATAACAGACTCACTGAGAGAGAATTGGAGAAGCAATTTCTTTCACAATAACGTCCAAAAAAATTGGAATATCTAGGAATCAGTCTAACAAAGGAGGTGAAAGGCCTCTACTCTGAAAACTCCAGTATTCTGAAAAAGGAAATCAGAGGGTATCAGAAAATGGAAAGACAGTCCTTGTTCCTGGCTTGGAAGAACCAGTACTGTCAAAATGGCTATACTCCCAAAGCTTCTATATAGATCCAACACAATCCTAATTGAAACCCCAACTGTATATTTCTCAGAACTAGAGAAAATAATCCAAAAATTTATCTGAAACTTCAAGGCACCTAGAATATCAAAAGAAATTCTAGGTAACAAAGATCTGGCCGGAGGTATCACAGTTCCCAACTTGAAATTATTCTACAAAACCACTGTGATTAAAATAGCACCTATTAGCAAAGAAACAGACCTGAGGATCAATGGAACAGACTAGAAGATCCAGAAACAACTCCAGATATCCTAAGCCACCTTATCTTAGACAAAGGAGCCAAACATATTCCATGGAGGAAAGATGGCCTCTAATAAATAATACTGGAAAAACTAGGTTTTAACCTGGCAATGATTAAAACTAGACCTACACCTCTCAGCATGTGCTAAACTGAAATTGAAGTGGATTAAAGACCTAAATACTAAAACCGAAACACTAAATCTGCTGGCATCTAGGAAAGGTAGAACTATTGAAGACATTGGCTTAGGAAAAGACTATGCACAAAAAGCTTAGTGGCACAGGAACTAGCAGAAAGAAACAACTGGGGATCTCATCTTAGGAAAAAATCTTTTGCATAGCAAGAAAAATCACCAACAGAGCAAAAAGACAACATACAATGTGGAAAAAAATTTTACCAGCTGTTCCTAAGACAAAGGACTATTATTTAGAATATATAAAGAGCTTTACAAAAATCAGACTCCCACAAACTTACTTAATTCAAAACTGGACATCTGAAATGAACAGTCATTTATCCAATGAAGAAGTAGAAGCAGCAAATATATGAAAAAACTTCAACATCAATGGTCATTTAAGAGATGCAGATAAAAACAACACTGAAATTTCATCTCACTCCACAAAGAATAGCCACTATCAAGAAATCAATTAACAATAAATGCTGGCAGGGCTGTTGGTGGGAGTGTAGACTGGTGCAACCACTGTGGTGATCAGTGTGGAGATTCCTCAAAAAATTAGGACTGGAGGTCCCATTTGACCCTGATATTTCACTGCTAGGTATATTCACAAAAGAATTAAGATCATCATACCACAGTGACATAGGTACACCTATATTTATAGCAGTATAGCTTATAATAGCTAAATCTTGGAAATAGCCCCAAAGCCTGTCAACTGGTAAGTGGATCAATAAGATGTGAGTTTTTTTTTTTAAATAAAACAGAGTAAGCATAAAGATACATAGCCATAAAGAAAGATAAATGAGATATTAGCTAAATGGATGCACTTTTAGGCCATATTCAAAAGTGAAACAAATAGGACACATGTATGAATGCTGTATTGTTTCTTCAGTGTAAGAAACTGAAGGTGTAAGTGAGGCCCAAAATGTATGCTAGAAAGAAAATGTTCAAAGAGGAAGGGGAACTACTGGGGAAGGGAAAGCAAATAAAGGAAAGAAAAAAAATTGATGTTACAAGGAAAAAGCAGAAACAAAGCTTATGTATAAAAGAGGGTAGAAGGATTGATGGGAAAAATAGGAATCAAGATATGTGATTTACAGGAACAAATTCTCAAATGATGAACGAGATCATAACATATACCTAAAATGTGCCAATAAATTCAAGAAAGAAAAAGATTGTATTGATAGGACTAACAAAAAGAATAATTTCCCAAAGTAAACTTACAAGAAAAGATAGAAATGCTAGTAAAACATCTAAAAAACAAATAAAAAAGCATCTTGTTCTTGGATAAGAAAACCAAAATTTTTTAAATGTCAAGCCTTAGAAAAGTAAGTATAAACTTATTTTAAGTATAATAAAATGTGACTAGTATAAAAATACAAAAGAGGGCTGCTGTCGTTGCTGCTGGTTGCTTATTGCTTGCTGCTTCTTGAGTGATTTGCTGCCCTCTGGCCACCATGATTTATTTCTCCTCTGTGCTGGCCCTCTGCCATCCCACCCTGCTTTGGAGCCAGCCAACTATAAACTCTAACCTCCTCAAACTAAGCCACAGAAAACCATTTCTTCTTTAACTTTGGGTATTTTGTCTCAGCAATAAGATGAGTAACTAAGACAAAAACAAAGACATTTTTTATTGATAAGTAACTTCTATGATGTAAAGTTCTGGGAAAGAGGAAAGATTTTTCTCTTAAAACCAAGAGAGATTTTTCATAGAGAATCAGTATTCTGATATGCACATCTGGCCATTAACATAGAACTTGGCCTATTTTGACAATGGTAAAGAAAAGAGATTGATAAGTCCAGAACCAATACATTGCCATTCTATAATAACAGACCTTTTTTTTTTTTTTGAGACAGCATCTCACTTTTGTAGTTCAGGTTGGCTCTGTGCTCAGCCTTGAACTCACAGTAATCCTCCAGCCTCTGCCTCCCAAGTGCTGGGATTACAGGTGTGAGCCACCACACCCGGCACTGTGGGATATGGTACTGATTGGTGCTGGGCGTGAGTCACCACGCTTAACCTTGTATGTCGTTACAGGGGATCGAACCCAGGCCCTTGCACTTGCAAGACAGGTGCTGAAATCACTGAGCTAAATCCCTGGCCCTAGACCTTTATTTTTAATTACTGTAACTTAAGGAAGGCCCCCAAAAATAGATTAAAAAAATTTAAATCTGGCTCACATTCCTGTGGGAGTTGGTTTCTCCCATGCAAAACCCTAAGTAGTAAGGACATGAGCCCTTCTGTAAATGTGTTAAGCAAATCAACAACATTACGTTAGTAATAGAAAGTACACATAATCATTTTACTCTCTCATATTTGAGATAGCAAGAGAAGGAAATGACATTGCAGTACCTCTAGAATTCTCAATAATTCTCAAGATTCTGTTACCATACCTCTAGCAAAACTCACTAACAGGTATGTTTTATCAGAAAATTTCTTAAGAAGAGTCCTCAGCTTCCTTATCTCAGTTACCTTCTACTAACCTTCCTCTTCAACCTGACAAAGAACAGATAAATTCCTCCTCATACTGTCAGTTCGTCTACAGATACTGCAGGCGCATGCCTGAGAAGCCCATCCTGAAATGAAAGTCGGCTATCTGATGCAGAAATGGATGTCTGACTCTCTAGAGCTTGACTCGCTTCTACTAAAAAGTGTCTGGTTCCATAAGCCTTATGGATTCATGTCTTTCAAAATGTACTCCAAGTATAAATCTTTATAACTTTCATATACTAGGGTTCAAGTACATTCATTGCTCCAGGGCATACAAAAACAGGTTAAGAAGAATCCCTGCTTCAGGAAACTTATATGCTCCCTTCTACGAATGTCAGCTCCAAGGAGGCAGGGAATTTCTCAGTCTTGTGCACTATTACATCACCAGCACTTAAGACTGTATTTGGTAAACAGAAAGTGATCAAAATGCTTGTCAACAGCTGAAGGAACCAGTAAACAAAAAACAAAGATAGCATGCTTAAAAAAGAGAGAGAGAGAGAGAGAGAGAGAATATGCATGTTAAACTGTGGTACTGATCTAAGACCAACAAAAGTTAAAAGAAAGAAAGGATTAGGGTGGTTTGCAGAAGGCTGGGTAGATAGGGGAATATGGTAATGGAGCCCTCCTGGAAGGAAAGACTGAGATGGATGAAGAGAAGAGTGACAAGACTAAGGCCAGAGATGGAAAGACTAAATGTGTTGGGAGGAGAGTGAGGAGGTACTATGGTTTGATGTCTCCCAAAGTCAATGTGATAAAAGGGGGCACTATCAGGAGGTGGTGGAGCCTTTTGGAGGAGGAGCCTTGTGGGAGGTCTACAGGTCTTTGAGAACCCACCCCTATAGGTGGCTGGAGGACCCCAACTCCTCTTTTTTCCCCTTTGGCTTCTTGGCCATGAGGTGGGAGTTTTGCTCTGCTTCCCTAAATCTCCCAGAGGCCAGAGGTAATGAATGGAATCTCCAAAGCTGAATAGCTCAGGTGTTTTGGTATAGTGGTGGAAAGCTGAGCGACTAAAGGAAAGGGGTGAGGATTGGATAAATAGGATGAATAGGCAGAGGGCAGAGTGCAGAATGTCTGGAAGGAGCAGCAGTGGGATTCTACTTGGCCGGGACATACATTTTATTTTTTATTTTTATTTTTTGAGATAAGGTCTAGCTTTGTAGTTTAGGCTGGCTTTGAGCTCACTATGTAGCCCAGGCAAGCCTCCAACTCACAGCAATCCTCCCACCTCTGCCTCCCAAGAGCTGGGATTAGAAGCGTGAGCCACCATGCCTGGTACTGTGGTATATGGTGCTGATTGCTGGTGGGTATGAGTCACTACATCCAGCATTATTGTATGTGGTTACCGGGATCGCACTAGGGGTCTTGTGCTTGCAAGGCAGGCACCAGAACCACTGAGCTAAATCCCCAGCCCCGGGACTTGCATTTTAAAACTTCCCCTTTCCCACTTTAATTAGAATAGGAAAATTGAGAGCCAGGGAATATTTGAACATTAAACAGCAACAGAGAAATGGGACCAATAGCTAATCCTAGTGCCAAATAAATGTAAACTCGAGGCTTTAAAAAGTCATAAAATAAGTTCTATAGTTTACTAAAAATTTATGGTTTATCAATGAATGATAAAAATAATAATTTAAATTTATTAGCAGCTTTCACATAAACAGACTCTTCTCAACTGAAACTTATTTTGAATCTCTAAGTAGGGTAAATTTAATAGAATTCTTAAAATATTGGTAACTCTTAACTAACATTAATCTGAGAATGACGTGATTCACTAATTCTGGAAGTCTTAGAAATATGTAGACGTCAAACGCCCCAAATGGTTCTTTGTTAGGTAGTCACTTTTGAAGATAGCTTCAGATAAACCTAACAATTGAGGTGCTGTAAATATCTTTGCTCTTTCATTAATCTTTAGCTATCTTTAGTTAGTACAGTTCCTTTTGTTCAATAACTTCTCTCAACTCCATAGTTAGGTTCTAAAGGCAGAGAGCCTTGGACATATTTGTTAAATGACTGGATGGCTGCACAGATGGATGAATGAATGAGCCATCAAGTGATGGTAATAATATCTCTGAACTGTAACATGTAGAATGCCTTGTGGAGCCAGAGCTGAGGCTTCCGGGCTTCCATAAACATGTGTTTCATACTTAGGGGATCTGGGAGGGAGGAAAGAACTTCAGCCTGGGAGGGAAAGAGGTAACTCTGAGCAAAGATGGTGGAGTTAATGAGAGACTTACTACGAGCCTCCTAAAGCTTAACATCAGAGCCCCTTTGTGGAGAGCCCCCTCCTAAGGAGCCTTGAGAACGTGCTCATTTGATTATATATTCCTGTAAAATTCACCAAAGCAAGGTATTACCAAGTTCATCCTCCTAAAGAAGGGCCACAAAATAAATTTCAGGCCCCACACAACTTGGGTCTGCCCCTGTGATAGGAGGGAGAAGGTCAGTGGCAGGAGAATATAGGCAGCTTTCCATGACTGTGTCAACTGCTAGAGAGGAAAGGTGTAGTCTGGCTCACAGCTGTGAGGGTTTCAGCCCATGGTCAGTGGCCCGTTGCCCTGGGGGCTGTGGCAAGGCTGTATACGATGGGAGGAGTGCATGGCAGAGGGAGCTGCCACAGGGCCAGTGCTCACCTCACTGTGGCCAGGAGGCAAAGAGAGAGACAGAAAGATGCTGTGGTGCCAACATTCCCTTCAAGGGTACACTCTAAACAACCTAGCTTCTGTCCTGTGGGTCCCACCCTCTGAAGGCCATACTGTCTCCCAGTATTACCACAGGCTGGGGACCAAGCCTTCATCATGTGAGTCTTTGGGGGACACTTATCCAAACCACAGCAGTTACTAAGCACCCTGTCTGAGCAGGGGGGTGGGGGACAGGAGGTTGAGGTGGCCAACCAAATTTCTGGGCAGCTTCTTCTTTTCTAAAAATACTATTTCTTAGGCTCACAGTTCTCATATCACGACTTTCCTTTCAGCTTTTCCATCTCTTTTGCAAATGAAGTCACAAGAGACATTCAGCTGTTACAAACTTCATGTCAAGCTTTGAAGTGCTTTTTAATAGCAGAAATATTTGGCTCACGTGTGGGCTTTGTAGCTATGGTAAATACCTCTTAGTTATCTGTCGCTACTGTTATTTCACACCTCCAATTTGAAGGAGAAACTCTGCATATGCATTGAGGCACTAAAAAAGAATATTGAACTATATCTTAGCTCTTTTGTGAATGGTTTTCCTTTTATTTCTTCTCTCATGGAACTAATACTTTCACTACATTGTACTGGTTCTGGGTGGGAAAGCAATGGGTGCGGGGGAATGCTGATTATTACATCACCGGTTGGCAGTTTCTTTTAGCTGCTGGAAGGTTAAGTGGTCAAGTAGCTCCTTACTACAAGATCGAGGCATTTCAAGGGCTGATTCAGCCATCTGTTTTCTGGCAAGTGCTTTAGGAGACTTGGGACAAAATGATTGCAATGACTTAAAGAGAATAAACTGACCACAAACAGATTGAGATAAAGCTGGGAAGGTGAGGGCTAAGGAAGAAAGACCTGTCATCTTTGAGGTTCCTGTATGTGTACTGAAATATAGACTGTATGTCCAAATATATATCTGAGGCACATATTTAGAAATCGTATTCTTTTAAGAACAGAAATATAAAAACAAAGGCCATGCATTAAGCTTTTGGGGTCTATCCTGAATTGAGCATTTTGCTGCTTCATATAACTTAATTATTTGACAGAGATAATAGAAAATATTATTGCACACCATAAGTTAAACACTTGACATTTTTATTCCTTAAAATGCAACATTTTAGAAGTCTAGATATGTTTATTAATTAGTGATTATTAACACCCAGTAAACAACATTTTGTCTTGTAAAAACACAATCTCTTTTCACAGCGTGAGACTGAAATCTATTATTCCCTGATTCCATATGCTGAAACACACTCAAATGGTCACAAATGACCTTAAGCACTAAATAAATGTAAATGAGGACAACATAGAAAATGCACTTTTGATTGATAACTAAAAGACTAGGTTGAAAATCAGGTCCAAAAATGAAGTCCTCTCTAGAACGGATGGCCGTCTGTAGAGTGGTGGGAAGGCTGGCCTGAGAAAGAAGAAGGCAGGAGGACAGCGGGCTCTTTCTCTTTCTCTTGACCTGCCTGAGGATCTGTGGGAAACCAGTTGGTCTACTGAGACAAGAAAAGCAGAGCATGATGCCCCCCAGGGCCATCAGCCAGCGTGGAGCATCCTAACGCAGGATTTAAAACTATATACGTATATGGACACTTCACTGAATTCACTAACATAAGACAGTCAGATGACTACTATTCCCTCACCTCATATCAGCACATCTACCACTTGGGTTCTTAAGCACAGTAACTGTCCATCCAACTTTTCAAACTGGACAACTGGGGCAGGAAAGTGTTCTCAGCAAAAGGCAAGATGTAGGGCCAGGGTGTTAGCTCAGTGGTTCCAGCGCCTGTTTTCCAAGCGCAAGGACCTGGGTTCAATCCTCAGTAACTACATAACAATACTGGGTGTGGAGATTCACGCCCAGCAGCAATCAGTACCACATACCACAGTGCCGGGCGTGGTGGCTCACACCTGTAATCCCAGCACTCGGGAGGAAGAGGCAGGAGGACTGCTGTGATGTGAGTTGGAGGCTGAGCTCAGGGCCAGCCTGAACTACAAAAGCAAGACCCTGTCTAAAAAAAAAAAAAAAAAAAGGCGGCAAGATGTAGACTACCAAAGGGTGATAGATTAATATTAATAAATAAAATATAAAAAATAAGTTGATCTTCTAGGGAAGTTTAGAAATAAATGCACTTGAGAAAATTGCAGAAATACAGATATTTCATGTGACAACTACATGATTATTCATTCCTTCTAGGTCTATCGTCACAGGGTAAAAAGAAAATGTAGTATGGGGGAATACACCACTGTTTTGGGTGAGGGAAGGGGTTTCTCCTAGTCTGAATAAGAATGAGGAGAATCTAAGTGGGAATAGATGCACAGATCATTTCAAAACCGCAGAGCAGAGCAGGTTTCTCATCCCCAGCCCATTGACATTTTGGGCCGATACTTCTTTGTGGTAGGGGCCTGGCCTGTATCCTGAATGCCTCTGGGTAAAAACTTTGGCCTCTACCCCTAGATGCCAGTAGTAACACCCTCTCTTCTCTCAAGTCATGAGAGCAAAACATTTCTCCAGAGAACCTCAAAATCCCCTGGTGAGCAAAACTGCCCCAGGTTGACAACCACTGGAACATAGCCGTGTAAGAAGGTCCTAGGCTGCACTTCTCTTAACCTCATATTATGCAACCTCAACTTTTAAATCTTCCCCAAGCTAGTGTTTAATATACTTACCTTCACTTTTCTCGGCTATTTTTAAAAAATTGATTTTCTTGGTACATTTCATATGTACGCAATGATCACATTCAACATTGAGAATTTGTAGTTGTATGTGACACATCTTGATTCTCATATTTTCCATTCTCCTGCCCTTCCTACAACCTTCACCCCCTCTACTAACTGGAAATAATGAGAATATTGGTCTGCTGAGGGTTTTTATGGGCATTAAATGTAATAACGTTTTATGGTGCTTAGATTTAAAATAATGCCTGATACCAACTACTCAATGTTAGCTATGTTTATTTTTAATAATCATCAATAGCGTAAAAAAAGAGAGACAGTATATCTGGTTTCAACGAGAGTGTTTTAACATATAAAGCTATCTTACCAGCTTGATATTTTCCGAGTCCTAAACACACCAGCCTTCTGATTCCTCGCGATGATGTCTCTCACATCTGCAGGACACGTTAAGAAAATCTTGACAGCGATTGTTACCGATTCAGAAAAATAAAAAGCCCACAACCCGGTTGACTTTCTTATCACAATGGGACCAACATGACAAAAGGAGAGGAGCTAGAGAGTCTGAGGCAGAAGAGGACAGCTTTGCCTCCACCACCCAGTGCTGCCTTGATTCTGTAGGCTGCGGTTTTGTCACCCTGAAGATACACATCTGGGGAGCGACCTAGCAAGCCCCGGAGCTGGGGCGCCAGTGGGGAATGACTGCTGCTCAGGCACCAGCCCTCACTTGCTGAAAAAAACTAGTTCAAAGGCAAGTGCCTTGAGGTCAGGAGGGAGGGCAAGGCCAGCTTGCTGAGTGCGCCAAGTCAAAATATTTCTGATTTCCTAAACGCTAGCAGGGGTAGTGGCAATGGGTGGCAGGGAGAGATGTAGGGAGAGGTGAGAAAAAGGAGCATCTCAGAAAGAAAATGCACCATTAGAGAAGGACTTGTTTATGAGCCATAGTTAAAGACCCCCAGCCTCCCGAGAGGGGATGTGTTGAAGAGCTGGTCAGGACGTGACACAGCACCACCTACGCCAGGGCTCATGGGAAAATACTAGCTTTCCACTCCAGGAAAAGCCAGACCTCAGATCGACCGAGTTGCTTCAGTCTTTGGGGGCTATAAATCTCATCACCATCTGGGCCGGGGAGTTAGCTCAGTGGTTCCGGCGCCTGCCTCGCAAGCGCAAGGACCCGGGTTCGATTCCCCGGTTACCACATAACAATACTGGGCATGGAGACCCACACCCAGCAGCACATACCACAGTGCCGGGCGTGGTGGCTCACGCCTGTAATCCCAGCACTCGGGAGGCAGAGGCAGGAGGATTGTGATGTGAATTTGAGGCTGAGCTCAGGGCCAGCCTGAACCACAAAGCGAGACCCTGTCTCCAAAAACCTAAAAAAAAAAAATCTCATCACCATCCTAATTCTGGCAACCAGATGAGTTCCCAGGACATGTATGTTCTGTACTGACCCTGCTCCTGATTCTCATATTTTCCTGGCTTTCTAATTTCAATTGTTCTTACTTTCTCATTTACTGTGCATGGTATGTTCCATCTGTAACTGTAAGAAGCCTCAAAATCCCCCATTTGGAACAGGCAGGTTTAAATAAAACAAGAAATAAAATAATTCCAGTGAAGGCGGCAAGCTGAACTAAATTGGGCCCATGGGGAGGACACCAAGCAGACAAGCGATGTTCCCCTATTGCTCAGAAAAACAGATTTCCTGCACACTCAAAGCAAGCACTGGCCAAGATCTCCCTGCAAGAACACAGCCACAGGACTTTTTAACCCAAATCTCTGCTTGAACCTCCACGCACACCCATTTCTTCTCGGAGTGAATAAGCAGGTACTGTGATAGCTTTCTTCCCCCAGGAGTGGGTAGGAAAAATCAATTAGGTCTCCTAATGAAGGGCTTTGTGGAGGTTTACAAAAGTGCTATAATGCAGACTTTTTTTTCCGGGGTGAACTTTCCTGTATGCAAATTAAATACCGTTAAATTACATTCATTAAAAAATAAAGGAGACTAATTTGCCTACTTGTTTTGATTAACTAAAATGACACATCGGCCTACAGTTCTGTCTATTTCGGGAAGAAAGTATTTCAGGAAAGTCTTCCAAATGAAATGCCTGGCAGAAAAGGACAGCTGACATCTTTATCCTGAGAAGAACAAAATTAGTAAAGAGTCAACTGACAACTGTTTTTGATTAAGGTCCCCCTACATCAGGCCACACCCTCCTCGGCGTTTCCATGACATCCAGCCGCAGGCCATAATGTGCCGGTACACCTGTAGCGTCATATGAGTACATGACTAATCTATCAAGCAAAACATATTATTTTGTTAGTAGAGGTAATACTTTTTATAAAATAGTCACAGGGAAGTTAAATTATAGAACTCAGAAAACCTATTAATATTTTTTAGTAAACATCTTAACACTATATACTTTCATACAATTTATAAACCTGTGGCTCCAGGGGGTCAGGCTGAAGCAAGTGTATGTATTTATATTCTGGGAGCAAATTTTTTTTTAATGAAAAAATTCACAGCAGTATTTAGGCTGATTTATTTTTAGAACTGGGTAGGGGATATATTTTGTGCTTTATAAAGTGTTTTTAATATTAAATAAGTACAGAAAGGGAAATGGCAATCATATTTTAAATACTACCTTAAATAAATTCTGATATTCCGCTCCCCTCCACCTTAGGTCAGATTTTGATGATTCGTCTGGATGGCATTGTGTCCAATAATAGATTTTTATCATCCTTCCATGTCACCTCAGGGTAATGAAGGAAATCCAATCAAATCCAGTCAATATGTCCAGAATAGTGTTCAACACAAATCACTCTGTCTGCACCTACCTTACAGAAGACCTCAGTGGGAGGGGTTGGGTGCAAAGAAAGCCTTAATGTGATTTCTGATTAAGTGGACATGGCAATCACCTCTGAGCCCCTTGTCTGGGCCACTGGACTTCCAGAGCTGCAGGACATGTGCTCAGAGCTAAAAGGAAACCAGAATCCCTTCACTAGATTTTCCTCTCAAACAAAGGACAATGCAGGAGTGGGGCTCCATTTTAATTTTGTTTCACTTGATTTTTATTCTTAAAAACATAATTGTACATAATAGTCATTTAGACAGACTATATGTTATGTGCAGATAAAATACTATTGAATATATTAGCCTCCTCCCATAACTAGTGATTGCTTTATTTATGAGTAGTTGTACACACACTCTAACGTTGGCATTATTCTTTAAGTAAGAAAATATTTAAGAAGAACACAATGCATTACTTTATTGGTATGTGTCCATCAGGGCATTAAAACTGAGGGTAGGAAACTATAAGATTATAATATACAGCCTGTTAATTTCTATCTCTAAAGCATTTTTTTAAAAAAAATGCTTCTTGAGGCAATATTTGCTGGCTTAAAGTTGCAAACTATACTTAACTGTGCTTATTTACTCCAATGAATTGAGAGAGTGACACAGAAGTCTATGAACTCTCTGTTAGCAATACCAACTGTTACGTTTATACGTGAGAGGCCTTCTCCTCTAGAGAGTGCTGAGGAAATGCAAGATGACCCTCACCCAATCATTCGCATTTTTGGTGAGACGTGATGGTTAAATGGGAAAAAACACGCCTCAGAGCAAATGAACCTGGCTTCTACCTATGTGGTTTTGAATAAATCAACCTCTTTGAGCTCCATCTCTGAAACAGAAATAATGACAACTATTTAATGGGCTTTATGGGGTGCCCCATATGATAGGTACAGCACAGAGTAGGTGCCTAATTTACTTCAATTCATTATCTTATTTGAATAACTTAGGCAAAAACTTTGGTAGAATAAAAATATTAGTGAGAATAGTTCAACCAAGGTTTACCAGTTAGGCTTTATGTTCTGTTTCTGCTGCTCAAAGCTAAGTATGTGAATATTTATATAGTAAAATTGAAATGAAAGCAAAGAATGGAAGAACTTCTCTCTTGCAGTTTTTCCAGCGTCTCTCATGTGTATAAATGCCCGATAGCTCTAGCAATATCTGTACTTCACAAAGCCAGGGGCTATATCTTTCTTGCCTACTCCTTTAACACCTAAATGGCATATAGTTAATATGCATTGAATTTATTTAAACTTCATTTCAAAAGATATTTGTTGAGCTCCTACCTGAGATGAAGCATATGGAGTTTACTTATGACTCATCTTGTAGATAGAGATGAGTAGACCGAGGTACAACTGGCATCACTATTCTAGAGGAAAGGTTTGGACCCCGGGTGATGGATTGAGATTCCCAAGTTCTCAACTAACAGGAAGCTTCACATCTTAAATATACAAGTCAGTGATCCTGTTAGTAAAACAATGGTAAGCCAGAAATGCTTTCTTTTAAAAGTCTAGGAGATTTTATTGCTTTTATAGAATCCTATGTTGCAGATCATGATGTAGACAGTGCTCTGTGGCAATAAGATACTTGAGACAAGAATACAGTGAAAAGGGTCAGTAAGCATCAAAATGTTCTTCAGATAATACACTAGACTTTTACTAAGGATGAGTCCAAGCAGGGTGCAGGTCCTTGGTGAGTTAGCGATTGGAGCCCCAGAGAGTTGCTCATCTGTAGGTATTTTACTTTTATTCATTATGAGTTGGAACTGGTTTAGCTTTAATAAAAACCCAGTATACCATTTTTCTTCCTAATACTTATTTTTTTTGTCATGACCAGCTACAAACCTTTTTGAGTAATTATTATATGTGGGCACTAGGGTATTTCTTTACTATATTAAAAGGAGAGTACCAAAGGAAAAAAGAATACATTTCACATTATTCTAGAATAAATTTGAGAACTGGATGAACCAAATGATTTAATTTTCAATTTATTCTTTGTTCTCTTGGGGTGGAGATAAAAATTGTATCTATGGGATACAATTTCTTAGACAGAGGCTCTGGGTTACACAGAGAGATGTGGTTTAGGGACCAAGCAGCGCCTCCTGGAATCCAACCCATGAATTCTGAGAAAATATTCAAGACTCATTTTACCTCAACTCTTAATCTCTCCAGACAGATCTTTTTAATAAATATCAAATCAACATCTAGCTTTTCCGGGTCAAGGTAGAGAGTTCTGGAAGACACAGCCAATCCATTTGATACATTTTAGGAAGATAATAAGCAAACTCACGACTGACAAGCTTCCGTGATATAAAGATTCAGAACTAATCTATTCACCACCTTCTATATTAAAGAAATAGAAATAACAGAAGATTAAAAAGAAACCAGAAAATGTTATTTGTCTTTAAACAGGTTTTTAAAAATCAGAATCTTAAAAGCTTAAGAGACTAGAACGTAAGACTCAGTTGGATTCATTAAATTCAGAAGCCAAGAACAACAAAAATAATTTTTAAAATGATGAGAATAATATACAGGCCAATACTCAGATGTGATGTGCAATTGCCAGGTCGATTTTCAATTACATTTCACTGATGTATTCATTTGTTTCTTAATGTGCTCATCTTGCCCATTAAGAATAATTAGCAGCTTTGCTTAGAGATTTTCTGGCTTCTGGCAATGTTTCTCCCTCTTATTTGTTGACATCCACTTTTACTTTTTAGAAAGTAATTTTTGGATAATATCCTACAACTGCTATATAATTTAGGCTTCCTAAAATTTTGAAAGAAAGATGTAAATAGTAATTTTTAAATGAGTTTGTTTCAATCTATATGCATCAATTGTATGTGATGCGGTGCATTAGTTATTCTCACAGAAAGTGGGTACACAGACGGGGGAAAATTCACTCATATTAACTTCACTCAGTAAAACAGATTACAGTGGATGCCTGTTGTAAGCTCTGTTTAGCAAGTCAAGAACATTAGTATTAAAAGCAGGAAAAACACAGTGCCAATTTTAAGGCTTGATTCATGCTTTTTTCTCTTAATTAAAAAAATTAGATCTAGTTACAACAGAAAAAGGCACACAAACATAGAACAACCGCATGATAAAAACTGAACTCTATCAGCAAAGTCCTAAGAGATAAAATAAAACACACAACCAGTTTTGGTCTGCAGCCCGAGAGGACTTACTTTATCTACATTGTAAAGTTCTTGCCCTCCTGCCCTTTGGCACTCCGCTATATGAAACCCATTGTAAACCCCAGCACAATAAAGCACTCTCAGGGCTGAGCTTCTGAGGGCCAAATGTTAAAAATCCATTTTCTTGGGAGGGGGCTGTACCAATCATTTCTTTGAAAGGCAGGCAGAGTGAATGCAGAATCTGAGATTTCCTCTGATTTCAAGAGCTGGTATGGCATCTCTGCTGTGCGAAGCAAAGGTGTAGTAATTAATGACGTTAGCCTCCCTGCCCTTCTTCGGAAGCTCCAGAGTTAGCTCAGTCATAATTTTAGTACAGTTAGATTTGCATACTGACTGCAGTTGCTTCCCATGTATTGATACAAGTTCTAATCAGTTTCTGATGCCATTAAATAAGATACCTGCTGACCTGAAAAAAAAAATCTCAAACTACTGGGCTCAATCTGAAAGTTTCTGTGGCCAAAAAGAGCCTCCCCTTGTTCACTATTCCTGCCTTCCGTCCCCTCGGAGTGACGTTCGCTGGGGGCTGAGCTGGCACACCTGAGCTTCCTCTTGTTCTCCGTATTCCCTGACATGAGGAGGAGGAGCGCACGGAAATGATACACGCTGACAATAACCCTGAAGAAGGCACAGTGAATGAAACAACATCAGCTCATCTTCAGGAATATTTTGAAAAACTTGCGACAGTCTCAGATTCATGATTAAAATCCTGCATTTAAAAAAATGGAGCACCTTTTGTGATCTCTCTCCCTTGTGTGAAAGGCCAAGACTGTGATTGGCTGTTTTTCCTTCCTGAATTTTTTTTTTTTTTAAGGTCTGTCAGGCAATTAGCTGGGTGGGGCTCTGTAGAACATACAAGTGCTGCTGAACAATATTCACGACTGTGCTTCTCATACCCCCTTCTCCTATGTGAGCAGCCTGATTGAGCTGCAGTGAATTTTATTTTCCAAATATTATAGAATGGAGGTAGAAAAGAGAGAGAGAAAATAAAAAAAAGATTTTCTGTGTGATTCTGCAAACAGCAAAGCTGCTTGGCATTTTAGGGGTCTAAAATTCAAATAGGTGGACTGCCTTCCTCCTCCCAGAAATGCAGGGCACCAAACAAATCCAAGGCAAACATATCCTTCACTTTTCCTCTCAATTTCTAACGGTTGTTAACTGCCCCTGAGCAAATCAGCTTGCCTGCTAAAGAAGCCACAAATTATGCTTGCTTTCTTGGTTAAAATACAGTTCCATTTTCATGAACTCTGTGTACATATTAGTAAAGGATAATCTAATATAATGGAGTTTGGATTGTAATAGCAGAACAGGAAATAAAGAGATAGCTCTTACAATCCTAAATAAAAGGACATAATGAAGAACTGATAGCTGTTTCCTGTGGGGGTATAGGTAACCCCTCAGCAACTAGGACGGGCACAGTATTACTTAGCTATGTATAATATCAGACACACAAAAGAGGTAATGACAAAGCTGAAGGCAGAAGTTAATATTTGCAAGCAATACCCAACAAGTAAATAGTAAATCATTTACTTCATACTGATAAATCTGAGTGGAAATAGGAGTAAGAATGCTTGAAAATTATTATGAGATATATTTTCTTATTGTCTTGGTCCATTAAAACAGGGTCCTTTAATAAGAAGTATCTATAAAAATCTGTCGAACTGTAAAAAACAAAAAAAACAATACCCATGTGGTCCAAAGCAACAAACTGATATATTTCTACTTTTCCTTAATTACTTATCACGTGTGTGGGGGAACTCTTTTTTAATACCCCATGCTGTCTTTCTTTATATCAATTGTTACTCAGCCGGGAAAAAGGAATGAGCACAACAAACCCGTTTTCTATCTGAATAAGGATACTTCTGATGGCCTTTTCATTCCCATCAGTTAACAGAACTTCTTTGACATCTGCAGAAATAGCAACCTGAAAAAAAAAAAGAGAGAGGGAGAGAGAGCACAGCAAACAATGAGCAAATATGCTTGTCTGTGCGGAAGTGCAGACAGGAGTGACAAGCCTTCAGTATCATGCTTCCTCACCTATTTCTCTGTAACAATCTTCAATCTTTTTTCATTTTATGTCTGCATTATTTTAATCATTCAATCAAATCAGTCAATACTTTTATCATTCCATTTGCGGGAGCCTCTATCTTGCTATCATTCTGTTCGGTAATTGCATTGTGACAGCGGATGATGGTATTCTGAGAGGCTTTCATTTGTGGGCTTCTGTTTATCTAGCAGAGCCATCATACAAGGCTGTCACTCTGCCTTTCAGCCTGCTTCTGTCTGACTGCCTGATGCCCTTCATATAACTTTGCATTGCAGGCAGATGGCTTTGTGAGGGTAATTTTTTTGTGAGCTTTGACATGCTCGC
The DNA here is from genome assembly GCA_004026965.1 of Petromus typicus. NCBI lineage: Eukaryota > Metazoa > Chordata > Mammalia > Rodentia > Petromuridae > Petromus > Petromus typicus. The sequence goes on along the minus strand of PVIR01011816.1, from coordinate 9,429 downwards.
ACATTGGGCTGTAACCTCGACACATTGTATAAGAGCGACAGGTTTGTCAAATGCCAATCAGTGTAACAATATGCTTTTATTTGTAGAGACATAAAAACTTGTCTAATGCACTGTGCTGCTACATAATATCTCCTGAATACATGACTCAGAACCCAGAGAATGGGGAACGACGTTCCTGAATGGCCAATCTAATTCAAAAGAATCTAATTACTGAGCGCTCTGGATCATGTTTGTTGGTGTAATAATGCAGGCAAAACATTAGCAGCTATATCATGGTGCTCCAACTGTGATTTGCTGGGCTATTCCTGTATCTTAGCAAATGGGACTATAATCTGAAGGGGGAAAAAAGACAGAAAGGAAAGAAAAGAAAAAGAGAGAAAGAAAAAAAAAAAAAAAAAAAAAAAACGAAAGAAATGCTTTCGCTATGGCAAAGAAAGACTGCGAGGCCCGGGATGTCACAACAAGCGCTATTGACCGCACGGAGGTAAAATGTTTCTGCTCATCGAGGCAACCCTAAAATCAATATGATCCGAAAGTAAGTCAGTCTAGAAGGTCTCTCAAGGCCCGGCAGCTTTGACCGCAGCCGGCGCTGTTGACGGTTCTCTGACCCAGCAGTTGGAGGCCCTGGAACATTTTTCCTTTTGTTCCCCCCTCTGAATGGGGTTGGAATTGAGAAAAGACCTACCATGAGCCCAGCCAAGCATGTCATGCCACCCCCTAGCTCACACACAGCAAGGTCCCTGAAAGAGAGAAAAGAAATGGTAGAACCCATACAAATTAGATGAAAATGGTCCGAGAGATATATATGTTACCAGAACAAATTGCCATCTGCAGTAAGAACGGCGCTACCAGGAAGTTGTGGAGACACGACTAGGCTACCTCATGTCGTTTTGCGTTTTAAAAATAATTATGAAATAGAAAAGTCACAAAGCAGGCAAATCAGTGGGGGTTCCCTCATTAGTGTTCACTGCAACATTACCACCGCTGAGCTGAAAAATCTGAGAAGGTTCCCTTTTTTCCCTTGTCAATGGCGCTGTCTTTTAGAACTAAACTAGCTAGAGTAGCGAAAGATAATTGTTAGGAAAGGATAACACTGTTAATCCACATTCATGCCTTCAAAAACAGTTAGGCAAGTAAACGAAGAATATGTGTGTGTCTATACCTATATTACAGTCCCACCACACACACAAATAAATGCAACCCTGAATTTAAAAAAAAAAAAAATTAAAACAAACAGAAACATTTTAGAAAAACGAACCGTCCCCATAAAGCACGATTACACAGAAAGCATTTAGCAATTAACACTTAAATCACAGTTGACCCCTGCACAGCACCGCGGATAAACAATGCGGGGCATAATATGGTTAAGCCAGCAAACCCAGGCTGAAGTAATGACTTCGCTGGCTCCACTGCTTGAAAGTAAAGCGGCACAGAGCTAAAGCTGACAGTCCAGTGTGCCATTCTGCACTTACCTTCCCCTTTGTGCCTAAATCTCAGCCCTCACCGTGTGACATTCTCGCCCTGGCCCACTGCTCACTGATTGGAGCTCCAGTCGAGCCTAAGCACAGCGAGACGAGCAAATTCGGCTTCCAGGGCAGCTCTGCAGCCCCCAGTGAGAACTGCCCTGTTCTTACTGTATATGCTTAGACTCTTGAGATTGTTCCTTCTTCCCAATTCGGGAAGTTTATTACCTCAAGAGGAGAAAAAAAAAAAAAAAGCAAAATTAAAAGGGGTGAGTAGGAGGGGGAGGGGAGCAGGAGGAGCTGGGAGAAGACGCTCACATTTAGAAATACACTTAATGAGTGTTTAGCTGTTTAAAGACATTACAGACTGGTTACTAAATAGAGACCCATAGAGCTTCAAAAAATGTGTATTATTGACCCAATCTTGTAAGTACATTTGTTAAAACACACACCACGATCCCTAGTGCCTTGTCTGGAATCATAACCAACTCTCCAGGAAGTATATGTTGCATAACTTTTATAAAATGAAGATTAAAATGAAAAACCTGTATTTTTGAGTCTACTAAATATGTTTAGAATTTTAAAATAAAAACAATTTTTCTTTTCTTTTCCTCAATCCCATTCATGGATTGATCTATATTTCATACCGACAGTTGAAAACATCTATTTCCCTAGCATAACTCTGTTGTATATAGTACCTTATATTTCACAAATACATATTGCCAATAATGTAAAATATATTTAAAATTACAGCAATATGGTCCCCTATTTAAAAAAAAAAACTTTAAATAATAATGCTGCGGTATTTATTTATCAAATATTCTGGAATGACTTCCCCAGCAGAAGTTTAAAGAAGTCTTTATTTTGTGTCCCTTTTCCTTTTTTTTTGACCTCTGCAATCAGTAAAGATTGATTGGAGCTTCACTTTTGTTTCCCCCAAATCAAAGTGAAATAAAATGCCTGGAGTGGAAATCAAAAGGCTTTGACATATAGCAAAAAGCTTGCTACGCTGTATCAGCCCCCAACGGCAATGCAGAATTCTTCTCAGAAGCAACATGTGTTGGACTGTGAACGTTTTCCTTTTCTTCTTCTGTCTTCTTTTCTAATGATTTAATTTGAAGAATGCAAACAAGGCCACTTTTAACATACAGATTCAATTTCCATGATGGAATAAACAAATCTCTTTTAAGCGTAGCTCTGTACCTGAATGTAGCACTGTGCTTGAGGCAGTAGTAAGCCAAAACCTCTTCAGACGGCCAAATGCCTAGAAAACACAAGAGGATAGATGTTTGGATTATAGAAGTTCCTCAGATATGAAATGGCTTTTAAAAATAAGGCTCCACACAAGCTATTTCAACAGCAATCAAACTTAACAGAATTATTATTTGTCATATGTCATGGCATATGAGTTTCTTTTGTTACTGTTATTATAATGATATTTAAAACTTTTTATCTTAGGGTAATTGTAAAATATCCTAAATAAATTCTCCTAATCTTCAATTACAACAAAATAGCAGAACCAGTAAAAACCAAAATTATAGATATCAAAATGGACATCTTGATGATAGTTTAATTAGATCGTGACCCATTCACACAAGTTTACTCAGCATAAGTTGAAGGCCCGTTAGGTAAAAAAATAAACAGGGCAATCACTTTCAGGGGTAAATAAAAACATTCAGACCATTATATCTGATAATATCGTTTCATATGAATGTTTGAAAGTATCTGTCTATATTTCCTTTTTTTAATTAAAAAAAGAACTTTTAATGCCACCAACTTTGGCACACCTTTTAACAATAACTGTACAGTAGATCATATCTAAAATTATTGCCTATTAATTTACTTAGAAGACCCAGTTTTCATGAGTGGATAGCAAGTGCATAAACCAAAGTCACATCTGTTTAGAAATTACAGTTACTAGTGCTTATCACAGGATAGTAAGATCATAATGTTTTTAATTTTGTTGTAGACTTTTTTGTATTCTCCAACATTTTTACACTGAGCATGCATTGCTCTGACAGTCAGAACAAGTTGTAATCTAATAAAAATTACGCCTGGTCCAAGTAATGAGACTCAGAGATCAGGCCGCAGGTGCCCTGTGTGGCCTCAGCTGAGGGTTCCACAGTCTTAGGGAAGAGAGCCCATTTCTATCTCAGCACCAAGCTGCTGATGGGTTTGGGAGGAAAGCTGAAATACATGTAAAAAAGACAATGTTTCCCTCCAGATCAATCTCCAACTTTTGAGAGTAAGAAACGCAAGCATTTCAGAGAAGTTGAGACGCAGTTAAGTGACCTCAGAGATTCAACTGATACGTAAAAGTGCAAAAAGATGACTCCACATAGCATTTTCTTCGGGAGAGCTCAGGCAGGGCGACGCACCACCTCAGTCTCCATGGCATGTCGGAAATGACAATTTGGGAACAAGGAAAATTAGCAAGATGTGTTTGGCACCATATTTAGGTGGAAAACGAGAAAGAGAAAGTGGGGTGTTCTGATCACACAGGTGTTTCGGAGTCAGGCCTGGCGAGCTGAGTTCCTGCTCGGCCATTCCTTGCCTGAGAGCTCCCTGTGCCTCAGGCTCCTCATCTGTAAAGTGTCAGAATAACAGTATCAACTTCATAGGATTGTTGGGAGGGTTAAATGTGATACACTTAGCACGGTTCCTAACTGATAATAAGCCCAAAGGAGAAAAAAACCTTGTTGGTGTCATTCTGAGGCAAAGGGGGTTAAATGGGTGGGACAAAGAATGTGTGCACCCAAAACAATTATCCCCCAGACTAGAGAAGGCAGAGAATCATTTTTATGGGCTCCTACCCTTGAGCTCTGGCATGACCCCAAAGTCTTAATGCTCAGCTTTCCTCCTCATAAAAAGAACTCTACAAAGACTCAAGTACACAATAAAATTCTCTGAAGGACAAGCCTAAGACAGTGCTCTACACTGAGAGGATATAATCACCTCAAGAATGAATATTTTTCTTATGCTTTTAGTAGATGGCTGCAGGCTTTAAAAAATAATGATAGGGGAAGGGTATTTAACTAAAATTTAAGCCTTGATTAAATATAAAAATGGGACTTCTAAAATGCACAGTCTTTTCAAATAGTTTCATAGTTTTCTTTAAAAATTATAGGAACTGATTTTTAGCTAAATTAAAGTCAAAAATACAAAGAATAAAGTAAAAAAAAAGTTAACTAAAATTCTACTACAGGAATATAATCACCGTTAACATTTTGGATATCATTCCAAAAAAACCTTTCCTTTGAATAAAAATATTTCAGGTAATTGGACTCTTCTCAAGTAGGTATTCAACAATCTGCTTCTGTCCCACTCAGTACATGGAAGGTAGCATCCCATATCGATAAAAGCATTATTATTTGTAATAATTGCCCAGATATTCCATTTGCACTTCAGAATTTATTTAATCTGTGTTCCCTTGGTAGACATTTAAATTAGTTTTAAAGTTTTTGATATTATGAGATTATAAATAGTGGCACAAGAAGGTCACACATTTTTCCAAGAGATAGTTGGTTGTCTCCTTTGCTCAAATATCTAGACATGGGAAATGTAGTCAAGTATCAAGTGCATGTCACCTTCTGAAACATAAGTTGAATGTTCTTAACCCCAAAATTTGAAATTCCCAGTATGAAATTTTATGAGTGTCCAAATGATGGGAATATCCTACACCTGCCCTGATGTGACAGGTCGCATGAAAAGGAAGATACACTAACAGAACTATATAAATTTAACTTTTGGTCAACTTGATAAGGTGTGTATGAAACATAAAATGGCTTTGATACTTAGACTTGGGTTCCATAGCCAAGGTATTTCAGGATGTATATGTCACTATCCAAAATTTCAAAAAAAAATCTTTAGAGCATGAGATATTCAACCTGTACTTAATTGTCCTCTGCAAAATCCGAGAGTTATTTTAAGCTCAATAAGAGGGCTTGTTTCTCAAACCCTCGCCCAGACAGGGTTTGGTCAACCTGTTTTATTTTTAGTAATCTGTTTAGTTTTGAAAAGTTAAGTAACTTTTTAAATCAAGAAAAGCTATCGTAAAAAAGTCAGACAATGTAACAAACAGTGGTGAGAGTGTGGGAAAACTGGAATTATCAGGTAGTGCTTTTAGAAACGTAAAATGTTGTAGTCATGTTGGAAATCTGTCTACCAGTTCCTCAAAAAGTTAAAATTTAGATTACCATATGGCTCAGAAGTTCTACCCTTAGGTATATAAAAAAGAAAAATGAAAACATCGGTATACAAAAACTTGTGCAGGAAGTGTTCATAGTGGCATTTTAATAGCCAAAAATGAAAAATATCCATTGATGATGAATGGATAAATAAAATGTGGTGTGGCATACAATGGACAATTATTTGGCAATAAAAAGAAATACATTACCAATACGAAGTGTGACATAGACAGAACTTGAAAACACTACACTAAAAGAAAAAAAATAGTTTCATAGGACCACGTGTTGTATGTTTCCATTTCTATGATGTTCTAGAAGAGGCAGTGTCCACTCTGCAGCTGGCTGCCCAGAGCTAGGATGGTTACGGATGTGTGGGAGGTAACTGCGAATGGGCTTCTGATTTCTCTGCGAAATGATGAAGTGTTTTAAAACTGTGGCCAAGAGTTGTTGCACAACTCTGTGAGTGTACTCAAATCCACTGGGCAAACTGTAGGATATGTAGTTAAAGCTCTAATGTAACTGTTTTTAGTTTTTATTTATCTCTTTATTTAATTAGTTAGTCAGTTATTCTGTGGCACCAAAGATCAAACTCACAACTTTGGGCTGACCAAACAGGCAGCAGCACCACTGAGCTAAATTTCCCAGCCTGTAACTGCTCTTTTAGACACATTTTTCTCATTGTTATTTATGGGAATATAACAGTTTTAAAAAATATTTTATTTTCAAAGAATATATGCTGTGCATAGACATAGTTTTAAAAGCCATTGAGTTTTATAGTCTTGGAATTCATTTAACCTCTGTCCTCTCGGTAGACATGTAAATTAGTTTCAAAGTTTTTTTATCTTCTATGATTATGAGATGAATAATATCTGTTCCTTCTCTCCAGTCTTCTTCCTTCTCCAGAGACTATTACTTTAAACTATTTAACTGATTCTTTGGTAATTACTTTCATATTTCTCTGTAATACATTTTTGTTTAGTTACTATTCGACTTCAGTTTTAGTAAAAAATCCAGTGACCCCCCCCCAGGCTGAAAGACGTATGTTTACTTATAATTTTTGCTTTTAGCTATACTCTTATCCCACACTTCTTATTCACCCACCATCTGTTTAATGTTGTATTATAATATTGCAACTATTGGCATATTGTATACTTTTGGTTAGGCCATTCCTCACTGTTGATTTTAATGTCTATGAAGTAAAGCTGAGTTATACAATAAATTATGACTGGTCTTTCTCTTGTGTGTAAATTTTTGAGATTTTTTTTTTCCTCAACGCATTCATTCACACTAGAGATCCTGCCAAGCCCAGGTGCAGTCTCTGCCGGCCCTGTCTGGCCTGCCCCGGGGGGACTGAGCACACTCTCTTCTTGGTGGCCAGGTGAGAGCCTGGCCTCCACGTGCATGACCGTCCTCGCCTCCTTGTCTTTCCCCTGTGTTCCATTCTCACTCCCTCCGGTCTTTGTCTGCGGCCATGTTGGCTTGCTCCCACACTTTAGCACAACGTATCCTTTAGTAGTTTCTTGAAAAAGGATGTATGAGAGTTAAGTGTTTGATAATTTACATGAACCAGGGAATAATTCAAATCTAGAGATCTCATGTTCTGCAGTTTTTGCAAATAGTCTTGCAAAGTTCCATTGATTATTTGTTTGCCTTCCCTTTGCTCTATTCTCTTTCTCTTGAGCTCTTATTACTTGAATGTTAAATCTCCTGAATGCATCCTCTGACTTTCTTTTTTTTTTTTTCTTTCCTATTTCCTACTTTCTTTTCTTTTTTTAGGTTTTTTTGAGACAGGGTCTCGCTTTGTAGTTCAGGCTGACCCTGAGCTCAGCCTCAAACTCATCACAGCAATCCTCCTGCCTCTGCCTCCCGAGTGCTGGGATGACAGGCATGAGCCACCACGCCCGGCACTGTGGTATGTGGTACTGGTTGCTGCTGGGGTGAGTCTCCACACTCGGTATAGGTATGTGGTTACCGGGGATTGAACCCGGGTCCTTGCGCTTGCAAGACAGGCGCCAGAACCACTGAGCTAAATCCCCGGCCCCCTATTTCCTACTTTCTTGACAATGTCCTCGACTTCATCTTCCAGTCTTTTTGTTGTTATTTCCTTTGTTCATGATGACAGCTCTCGGAATAGCTCTTCTTTACAGTGTCCTGTTCTTGTTTTGTAAATGCAATATCTACTCTTAATTAGTTAAGAATAGTAATTACAGTTTGTTCTAAATTTTTTTATTTCTATATAGTATGTTTTATTCAAGTTGAGTTTTTTCCTGATCATTAATTTTGGTATTTGTCACATCAAAAAGATTCTCAAATATTTTACAATTCACTTTTGTCTCAGTAAAGGCAAGTATTGGAAGATAAAAGGCTCACCTGAAATTAAAGGATCTGAGTGTACATATGGGGTGGGGTCAGGGGCTCAGCCTTCAATCTGCAGAAATTTACTTACTCTCCAGAGCCTGAAGTCCCCCCAAAACTTCAGTTCAACTCTCTCCAAAGGCAAGGGAGTGGGAAAAAATGAGAATCAAGGTACATCAAGTACAGGTGCAAATTCTGTTAAATGTGATCATAATATGTACCTAAAATGTATCCATAAACTCAGTGAGGGGAGAAAAAGACTATTTCTCCTCTCCCAAGTACTGGAAACCTTCTTTGGTTTCCATTGTCAGAGAGGAGAGATAGTTGCCCACAAGCCCAGAATGAAGATATAATTTATTTCTAAACAACTTTCAATAAATTATCCTATTTTACATTCCTATAACTTCTACTCTTGCAAGCACCTGGTGCTACCTATTTCTCAGCTTTTCAAGGTTTCAGAAATATCAATTGAGTTGAGTCTGACTTTCCTAATTGTTGGCCTTCTTTTATCACTAATTTAATGACTTCTGAGTGATCCATTTGCTTTCCAGTTTCAAAAATTACACTGATATATGTTTTTCTTTTCTGTCATCCATATGGGTTTATATCTTTAAAACATCACTTTAAAATGGTTTAGCATGGTTTCTCAAAGGAACTGATTTTCACTGCATTATTAAATCTTTAAATTTATCTGAAAAATAATATATTGATTTTTGCATATAACATTATGGGATACTTCTAGCATATAAGACATATGACCACTATCCCTGCCTTTCCCATACATTTAAGCATAAATACCTCTGAGCAGTGGAATAGTAGTATACAAATCAGGAAGAATAGTGGCTAGAAGTTTATCACAATACAGACAGAAATTCATTGGAAAAGTAATGAAAATAATTTTTGTGGAACATGTAAGCCAAGAACATTAATGGTAATGTCCCAAGACTTTTAATTTCATTGACTACATCATTAAGTATATTCACTGGGCTTCTACCAGTCAATCAAAGGTATTTCTCCTATGCTTCTGACATCAACCAATGAGACTAGGCTAAGTGCCCAAGTGATATTTAAGTAAAGTATTGATTTAGAAAAGGCATAACAAAACATTTTAATTAACAGTTTATTCTAGACAACTTTCTCTAACCACACAACACAAATGAGAACCCTTCTTTAAACGTTACTCAGAAACATGTTGTTTCTTAATCCTTAGTGGCTTCTATATAACTCAAACAAGTTTCTTTCCTAAGAAAAAAGGCCTTCTTCACCCACTGGGCCTCCATAAAGGCATTAGCTAGATAGGAGTACCACTTGGACAAAAAAAGCAGATTGTGTTATACTTGAATTCCCGTGGGTATTTGCTTGTGTCACGTTTTTTGTCCAACAGAGGCTTGGTTCCCTGCACCTATTCCGCTCAGAACTGAGCC
>PVIR01011815.1:0-46288 GCA_004026965.1 Petromus typicus | reverse complement strand
ATAACTAGGTGACTAATCATGACGTGAAGAGGAAAATAAAAATACTCAATAATTATGAATATGAAGATGGATCTAGTTTTTGGCAAATGGTAGAAATTCATTCTGAGCCAATCCTGTTGACAACATGATATATCTCCATTAATATCAAATGTTAAAATGAAGTAAAAGTATTGGAGAAATTTCAAAGATACTTTTGATATATGGTAGCATTATTGGAATATAACTCCTAGTTTTGACTGCTTTTAAAGAAACACTTTGGACGTCTGAGGTGCGGCACGTGTGCTAAAAATATTCTGTTATAGTCACACCTCATGTGTCAAGTGTGAGATTGTGTGTTATTGATTAGAAAGCCTGCAGCAATTCAAAAAAGAGCTCATTGTAAGAGAAAGTTTCCATCTATCTAATTTTTAAAAGGGTTGGTGTTACACTCTTGGCAGTGAAATACTGAACTAAAGAAACAGAAAATGAAAAAAGAGAGGGGGGAGAGTACTCTTTTAAACACTGACCAACCAGCATCTTACAAAAAACTGCATAAAATTGTTAAAAGGGTGCCCCTAGAAGAAAATCTAGAAAGAAGGGGGTAGATGATTTGTTTACAAATAATAGAAATAAACTCAACAAGTTTAAGTAACAAAGAATACATGGAGGAATGACAGTAAAGTAATATTTAGCTAACTCTGGGGCCGGGGATTTAGCTCAGTGGTTGTGGCACCTGCCTTGCAAGTGCAAGGGCCTGGGTTCAGTCCCCAGTCACCACATACAACAATACTGGATGTGGAGACTCACGCCCACCAGCAGTCAGAACCACATACCACAATAGTGGCTCATGCCTGTAATCCCAGCACTTGGGAGGCAGAGGCAGGAGGATTGCTGTGAGTTCAAGGCTGAGCTCAGGGCCAGCCTGAACTACAAAAGCGAGACCCTGACTCAAAAAAAATTTTTTAGCTAACTCATACCTATATGATTATCCTATGTGCTAATGGGATGCTGGGATTTACACTGCACCCTCTGTTAAATGTTTTGACCATCGAGTCACTAGAATTCCTTGTAGACACTAAGGGCAAGATGCAATTATGCCCCTAATGGGTAAGAACTTATGTGTAATGTACAGTAGTTTTGAGAAATGTAACAGAAAACTGACTCAAACAGGCTTATAAAAGGGGGTTGGCAACCACATTATTTGGACACTTGTTTAATTGGAATATAGTCACATCCATTTAGATACATAATAAATATACCACAGAGCTACAACCACTGATTTAGATCCTGAGATAGAATACTTACTATCAGGCACTTTAAGACATATATAACAGATTATTTGTTAATTGATATTTTTGATTCAGTGCCAAGGTGGGCTGAAATATGCCATTAAATGTCCAGGGCCTCATAGTGACTCTCAAGGTAGCAGGGGAACTGATAATGACAGTAAGGATTATATGCTTCCTGCTTCACGAGTAGCAGAAGAGAGAAAGTTTCACTGTGTGTATGAAATACATATGTTTAATCAGACTAAACCAATTTAGGATACATGCCCATCACTGGCTCATTACAGTTGCCAAAGGATCATAGCACAAATAGTTGTAGGCCCATCAGCAAGCCCCTCCAGGGGTGGGTGGACCCAAAACAGACACCACTGAGCAATGGAGAGTGTGTGCTGAGTGAATGTGCAAGAATTCGGACAATCAGACAGCGAAGGACTGTGGGAAAACTTGCGATCTCCTCTCTCCTCCATCTCTCTTCAATTCTGATTCATTGTCTCTATTCTCATAACCAGGTTTCTTCTACTTCTCAATAACACAGAAATATTTCAACTTATTTTCACGTTTCTGGAGAAAGATTCAGATTGGCTTAGTGGGGGTCAGGATCCTCGTTCAACCAAAGGGGGAGTTAAGATTCTAACGTTTGGAAATTCTGTTATTATATGCACAGTAGCAAGGGGTGGATGAATTCTGGGAAAGAATGTTGGGCACAGAAGTGACAGATGTCTGCTATGATATCTTTATTTCTTCATGTCAGATTAAATAGATTAAATCTTCCACTACAGATGATTGTGTACATTAGGAATTTTCTTTTATTTTGAGAAACATATACACCAAAAGAATAGGTGGAATGATACATCTGCTGCTTCATCTCCAGTGTTCTTTTTCTCTTCAAAGTCCAAGATGGCAGGCAGAGGCCCTGCAAGCATGTCCCAAATGGGAGGCAGCAGAGAGACGACAGTATAAAGAAGGAAAAGAGGTACCAGCTGTCATTTCAGAAAGTCTCAGAAGCTGCCATATCCAGGCTGAGCAAACCTAATTCAAAAATCCCAAATCTGAAATGCTCCAAAGTCAGAAATTTGTGAAACTCAAAATAACACTACAGTGGAAAATTCAAAATCGTTAAACTTTATGTAAGGCCTCAAATTATTAAAAATATTTATAAAATATATAATATATATTTATATAACATATAAATATTTATTGATTCACTACTTTCAGACTATGTGTATAAGAAATATAAATGAATTTCATGATTCGACCAGTCACATTCCCAAGATATCTCACTAAGTATATGCAAATATTCTAAAATCAAAAATGAACAAGGAAATTCTAAATACTTCTGGTTTCATACTTTTTGCAGAAGAGTTACTCACCTATGTTTCTTTTTCACAGTCTTTTACAAGAGAAACTAGAAAATCTTCTTTCTTTTCTTTTGCTTGTACATATATACACTCAGCTTGAAAATGAGAGTTTCTAATGCTACCAAAGAAAAAAGCACATATTATGGGACACATATAAGTCTCTACATATTAGTCATTTATTTATACACTATATTACAGGCTACAACATTCTTTTTTCTTAGTTTACTTTTATTGATAATAATTATATTTATTTATTAAGTACAATGTGATGATGTGACTTATTACAGAAAGATCCAGCCATGCTAATTAACTTATACATCACTTCTCCAGCTACCTATTTTATGCTAAGGATGTTAAAAGTTGATTCTCTCAAGCAATTTTGAAATATGCAATTCAATGTATTGCATATAGTTAAAAAATAATTTCTGTGTAACTCAGGTAGGCAGGAGGGAGGTAGGGGAGGAGGGAAGTAAAGGGGATAAAAAAGGAATTTTTTATCCCTACTCCACACAAGGAATGGAAACGTACTGCAAACATGTACTAACAAAAGTATTTTTTTTAATGTAGATAAGAAAAATACTAGAGAGCTCAATTGTACAATTTCTATCTTGCAACTCTGTGACTAAAAGTTAAACATTGAAGTAATGGAAAAATACAGTTATTATTTACTTATATCACATATAACCTTCTAATAAAGATAGCATTCTTTTTCAGCATAGAATGATCTCCCAGTCTGGGACAACCACTTTAGGCAAATTTGGTGTCCACCTGTAGGTGTTGTGGTATAAAAGGAGACAGATTACCTTTCCTTAAATTCAGACTCAGAGTTAGAAATGTGAAGTTCTGAAAAGTTATTATATAAGTTCAGGAAACTTCTTCCACTGACTAAGCTATCGAAATGGAAATGTTCAGAATGCCAGAGCTGCTCAACTTAAAAAAAAGGATTCCAGTTTTGCCTATCACAATGGTAATTTGTAACTTCACTTTCACATTTTGATTGATGGGCCTGCCTTTGTCTTAGTGAGTTTCCTGTGGAAAGAAGAATCAATCTTCACCATGCTGCTGAGGTATGTCTTTAATGGTGACTGCCTTGAGCTTGACTCAGCCAATTTAATTTAGAAAGAAATTATAAAGCACATACCTCAAACTTAGGAATAAATAGAGAATAGAGGTCTTTTTTTTTTTTGGTCCCAAAAATTTCCAGCAAAAGTAAGCGTCACTGCCATGGGTGTGTGAACCATGTAGGGCCACACCCTTCCTGCAGTTAGGGAGCATAAGAGCAAGTACGTCAAATATTGAAGACAAGAATAGACCATTATTCTGAGCAATAAAGTGTTACTCAAACTCTACCAAAGTACTCAGATCATGTAACATGGTAATTATTCTAAGAAAGAGTGTTTAATTTAGAAATTTCCTGACCTTTTTGGTTTCTATTTTTGATGACATTTGTAATCTAAATGAGCAACAAACCTGTTTCTCTCAGCCTTTCACATCAAACTCCAACCTTGATCTGCAATTGTATTTTAGAACTAGCATTCCATTTTTTACTGTTCAGTCTGTGTGTCAGGATTTAAGGTCTTGGTAGGCCCAGGCAATCTGGAGACAAAGAATAAAAAAATAGAAAGAATTATTAGTGCTGTTGTTTTCAAGCAAGACCAAAGAGAAGCCATGTCACAATTTGTCCCTTCGCCTTCTGCACTGTCCTTAGAGGTCGAACAGAAGAGCAAGTCACAGACTAGCTAATATTTGTTGAATATTAAAACCTTCACCTCCTCCTGTCAAACAATAAAGTAACCAAACCAGCATGTGGCTGTACATAATCAAATTTCACATCCTCAGCATATCCACTTATTAATTCTTTCATCTAGCAATAATTTCCCAAGCACCTGTCTGTAATGAACTCTGTGCTAAACTGTGAGTATATCCAGAATGGTCAAAAGGGAGCATTCCACGCTGAGCAATCAACCATGTCTGAGATATTTGAGAATAGCAAAAACTTCATCACGGCCGGAGTGGAATGAGTGAAGCTGAGGTTGGCAGAAGTTGAAGCTGAAGAAATGAGAACAGGTCATGAGGACAGGTCATGTGGATTGGGTAAATATTTCTAATAATCCTTATTTGCCTGCTGAAAAGGGGTCCCTTATGAGTTTTGGAACAGAAATAAGATATGACTGATTTATATTTTTGAAGTACTTTGACTGGATTCTTGAAATTAGACCACGTCACAGCAAGGTAAAAGTGGAGAGACTTGTTGCTTGGAATCTACTGTGATAATCCTCCAGAGAGATGGCGATCTTCCAAACGACAGTGGCAGCAATGGAGGTGGTCAAAAGTAGTGGATTTGGTGGTATTTTGAAGGAGATACTAGTAAGATTTGGTTATCAGGAAGAAGAAATAGAGGAAAGAATGACGACTCCAAAGTGTTTAGGTGAAGTCACCATCAATGCTGGTGGGTAGGCTTTAGGTGAGGTAGGAATTCAGGTTTTAGTTTAAGTCTGATGAGCTGAGCTGGCATAAGTTAAAGGTCTGCAGTTCAGGAGAGCAGTCTGAGCCAAAGATATGCACTGGGTTGTTTCTACAAGTTTAAGTGAGATCACTGAGAAGGAGGAATGAGAAGAGACCCAAAGACTGAGCCTTTGGGTCCTTCACAATTATGAGGTCAAGAAGATGAGAAGGTCCAGGAAAGGAGTCTAAGAAGAAAATGCTCCTGATCAGGAGGAAGAGGAAGAAATGGTGTTCCTAGAAACCATGGGAACAAACTGGTCGGAAAAAGAGTCATCAATCCAATCAAATACTATGGACACACACCTAAGTGATGGCCCGAGAACATTCGGATGGTTATAGAACAGGGTAGGTCATTGGTGGCTTTGAAAAGACAATTTGGATAAAGCATTCATGGGAGGAACATCCTTGGAAAAAGATTCAGAGATGATAAGAAAAGAGAAATTATAGGCAGCAAATATAGATATTCCTTTAGAAAAAAATGTTACTTTAAAAAAATGAAAAAGTCGAGTTGTAGCTAGCCCAATTTTTCTTATTGGTACAATTTAAATATAATAACAATCACATCATGAAAGAGAGTTTGTATTTGTACTTAACATATCTTGATTCTTGTTCTTTTTCCCAATCCTCTTCTCTCCCTTCAACTTCCTTGCAGGGAACAAGGAAAAAAGACATAACTAGAACCTCTGCAGTTAAGTATTAATCTCCTGTGAGCCTGACAGCATAAGGCAAATTAATTAATAATTAGAAACAAGATGTAGAGAAGAAGCTGAGCTTTAGGTCTGATCAGTGCTGCTTTGTGCCACCAATACCCAAGATCCCAAGCTTTCCATTATTCATTGAGTTCGTTTATAGGGAGTATGAAATGTTTCAAATGGCTGTGATAATCCACAGGTGTATCAGACTGCTCAGAGTGCAGAGGCAATCCTGAATTCACAAGGATCTTACGCTGATGTAGTCTTTCCTTAAGCATCACAACATCAGGAGCCCTAGAATGAGGCCTCAGAGAGACTCCCAGCACTCCCTTCTCCAGCCCAGTTTTTCTTAAATGTTTTCTTCATAAGTGTAAACATTCTGTAATTGCCAGATTAGTGTCTTATTTTTTTTTCAAGCAGGCAAACATGTCTAATGTTTCATAAATATCTGATAAGTACTATGTAATTACTAGAAAATTAATTGCTTACTATGAAATTACTTAAACTACAAACACTCTTCCTGTACAAGGTCATTTCAGAGATTATAGAAATCATCTTAACTATAAAAATTCATTTGTGTAAAAGAGGCCTTCTCAGATGAATAAATCTCAAAACACTACCATGTGTCGTATGCCTACTCAGCACATCAGAAGGAATGTCACGGGGAATATAAGCTTGGCAACCTTGGTGACTTCCCTGGGACTGTGCACCTCTTGCAACTTATCTCCCTTCCAATTGCCCAAAGGGGAAGAAAGTGAGTCAGTGTGGGCCATGTCGGTATATGGAAGCTGGAGAGAGAGGAAGAATTGTCTTAAATGCCAGAGTTCACTCCAGTGACTAATTCTGACTGCAACTCTAGTGTTTCCTTCTAATAACCTCAGCTCCAAAATTGTGTGGGTATTTATCTTTGTGTCAGCTTTGTGTCATTGTAACAGCAATGCTGTTACAATGCTGAGAACAGCAATTTAAAGAAGAGAAGAAATATTCTGAGTCAAGGTTTCAATCTGTGGTAAGCTGCTTTTAGGCCTACTTTTAGGCCTACAGAGAGGCAGAAACATGTCTCTGTGGAAGGGAAGTGACAAAGGGAAGCTGCTCAGGTCAGGGTAACCAAGAAGAAAACGGAGAGAGAGGAAGGGGGAGAGAAAGGGCTATGTCCTCCCAAGGCATGCCCTCAGCAACCTTCTTTCTCCAACTTTACCCTACTCCCTAATTGCCCAATCAGTTATGAATGATTAACCCACAGATGAAGTTATTTGCACCATGATCCTGTCACCTCTCTAGGTCTCACCCACAGGCACTGCTTCCTTGAGGAATATTCCAGATCCAAACCACAACATGTTTATTTCTATGACTGTAGTTCTTTAGTAGGGAGGTCCTTCCAGAGACAGCAGGAAATTTTTTGCTACCCTGTCCTTTAACACAGTCAAACTAGGTCTAAGCATATCATGGTATCTAAGTCACTGCTATATCTGAGTCACGGCTAATATTCTGAAACTCATTGTTTAAAAATCTGATTTAATTTAAATACTTCTGAAAACACCTTCTACAAGAGATATTAACTGTTTCCTCTAAAGAGATAAAGGTCATTTGCAAGTAAAGGGAATGTTTTATAGTTTCTCACTGATGCAGATCATTCCTTACCTAGTTGTATAAGTTGTTTCAATTTGTGAGAATAAATGTTGAAATTCCATTTAATACACAGCAGAAGAATGTGTTATGAATGCAAACAACTAATATCCAGAATTTTAATAACCTATGATAATAGCATACTGTGAGGACAACTCATTTCTGTGCCAGCATCTGTCCAAAATGATCCAGCACAATGATCAAGAGCACTGTCTCTGCTCTGGGAGCGGAAATGAGTGTGATGACTGAGGAAGTGGCAGTGAAGGAGTGGACTTGTTTTCCTGGGTCCATCTGGACGCTGGCAACATGGCATAGCACAGGACTTTTGTTTAAGAAATGATGGAGAAAGAGTTTGGGTAGACAGAACATCTCTAGGATGCAGAACCTTGTGTCCCCTTGCAAACCAGCATCTGTGGGACAACCTGGCCTCTCTGTAGCAGAAGAAGCAATCCCACATATGAAAGTCCTGGTGACCTGCCAAGTAGAGAAGTTCTGAGACCAACCAGCCCAGTGCATCTGCAACAGGAAAGCCAGTCACTGAGTGGATTCAGGAAGTGTGGGTCTTTGTCAATAATCAAGAAGAGAAAAGGAAATCAGACTGTTACCTACACCCATGAAGGGTGGGAATGGGAATCTTTAAAAGAGGAGGTGTTTTTAACTTTTAAATAAAATTAAGAAGTGAAGATATCAAAAAATTCACCAAGTTTAAATAATATGTGAAGTTTCCTCTAAACTCTTGGCTCCCTTTTGTGCTTTAATCTGTGGGAATGGGAATGGGAGAAAATCCTGACATATTTTTGGTGAAAGCTAGTGCTAGCTTTCTCTATGGCCCAGACTTCAGGCTGTGAAAGCTTGTCTAAACAGTATGGGTCTCGCTTGTCACTATAAGGCAGCACTCTCCGAGGTTCTCACTTCTCTTGGTATGCAGGTAACAACAGAAAGACAGATTCCCCTGTTCTGTATGTGATCTGATGGAGTTTGAAGAGGTGTATCCTGTTTGTCGTCAACTTCCCATGTACTAGAAGTGCCATTGTATACCAAAAGCACCACTAGCAACAATTATGACTTACTCAGACTTATGACTATCATTTTTACTTTTTTTGGGGGGGGGTACCAGGGATCAAACTTAAGACCTTGCACTTGCATGGCAAGCAGGGTGCCACTGAACTAAATCCCTGGCCCCATGAGATTATTATTTTTTTAAAAAATTGAAATCTTTATTGGTACATTACCTATACACATCATGATTGCACTCAACAATGAGAATTTGTACCAATATATGACACAACTTAATTCTCATTTTTTCCAATAGCCCTACCCACCCTACCACCCCCACCTCCTATATACATAAACTTTGTTTCCTTTCTTTTTTGTTATAATCTCATTATTTTTCCCCCTTCACCCCATTTTGCTTTGAGTATTTTCTATTTCATAATATATAACATACATTTGAGAACTCATTTACATCAGATTATTAATTTAAAGGGAAAAAACACTTGGGTGGAGTATTTTGGTTTGGGTTGGCTGTACTATTCAAGAGCTTGCAACTGATTAAGATAGAGCTAGGAGATAGTAGTCAAGATAGATCTTTGAGAAGCTCTCACACGAGTACCTTTCCTGCCACCAAGACTCAGCGAGGCTTCTCCTGAGAGTCTTGTCCATCACCTCTTCCGGCCTGGGCCTCCTGCAACACAAGAGAGGCCCATAGTACCCTGGGGATGGGAAGCAGAGCCTTCTTCTTGGCACCTGCCATGATGTCCCCTGCTCTTCTGCAAGGGAATCATGAGAGAGGTTGTGATGACACTCTGGCCTCAAAGGGAAAGGGGATTTGGGTGACAGTGTGGACCACGCCGGGAGAGTGAGCAAGGAAGATCAATTCTTGGCTGCTTAATTCAGAAGTTATGTGGCAGTGAATTTGGGGGGCACTGTTTTTCTCTCCAGCACAACAAGATGGCAGCCTCATCTTGTCATGGCTTTCTTGGCTCTCTGGAGAGCCCCACTGAGAAGACCCAATGGCAAGAGTGGAGTTAAGGAAGCCGTGTCCACCTGAGCACCATGGAGGGGCATCCCTTTGCCAAATGCTGTGTTCTATCTAGCTCAATGGCGAGCCTTGCTCTTTTCTGGCCTGCGGGGGTGCAGATTAGGCCTTTGTTCTTTTGCAGCTGCTTGATTACTTGACACGATAACACAGCCAAGTTTCCACTGTTTCAAGGATGTGATATATTTTCCTAGTGGTTAAAAAATAAGGTTTAAGGGATAAGATGTAGCTCAGTGGTAGAGTACTTACATAGCAAGCATCAGAGCTTGGATCTAATTTCCAGTGCTAAAAAGAAAAAAAAAAAAGATAAGGTTTATTCCCCCTAACCGCCACACTCTCAATAAAGCCAAAACATGAGAACACACAGACTAGCCTCTGGATTCCAGCTCCAAGACTTACTAACTAGGAAGAGTCATTATTTTGTCCACCTTCTTGGGTGAGGAACAAGAGAGTTTATGCAGGTAAGTCATGCCAACTAGTCAACTCTCCACAGATGGTGGCTGTCAGAGTCCATCGTGGCTAATGAGGACTCAGGGAGGAGTCTCCTAGACAGATGCTGGAGAAGAAAAGCAAAGTGTCTGCAGGTGGCAGGTTTCCTGGGAACTCCCAGGAATGCTACCAGGACATCTTCCAGCACCTCACAAGTGCTGATTACTCCTCAAGTGGAACTGAAAATACTGAACTTTGCAAAGGTCATCTGTGGCTAAGAATCTATCCCCTTGAGAGCCTCATACCACAAAAACACACACAACTGAACCCACACACACAGACACCAATGTAGTTTAAGAGCAATCAAAATTCAAAGAAGTGGGTCAGTTTTAGAATATAATTTTCCCACATTTTAAACCTTTATAGCACAGGGACAGAGAGAAATAGGGACCTATCCCTTGGAGAATTATATCTAAAAACTCGGGTGAAATGAGCAAAGCTAGGGTAGGAAGCACCATGGTAGAAGCAGGGTTTAGCTGGAAGAATTCTCTAAGAGAAGAACTAATACTCTGATTTGGATGAAAGCTTCTTTGTACTCTTATTCCTACCACCTCTTGGATCATCAGCTCTTTCCAGGAGACACAACAAAAAGAGCTGGCAGGTGCCCAGAGCTAAACTAAGGATAAACAGTATTGCTTTCAAAAACATTTTCACCACTGGTTTTTGATATCTGCTTCTTCTTGGGGTACTTCCCATTGCTTTGCTGATATTAACACTTCAATGACCCACGAAGCAAATCCCAAAGGGATACAAATTTATAGTTGAATAAATAAAAGCATAGACTTTTGAGAGCCCAAAGATTTAGGATCCACTTGTATCAGCCAGGGTATTTTGGCTATTTCCTAACCTCCTAGAGCCTTAGTTTATTCATGCATTGAATGGGTCATTTCACTGCTGCCATTCTTGTTGTTGGGGGTTTGAACAAGGGCAGTGCATTAAACAAAAACCCTTCCACTGAGCCACATCTCCAGCTCCCTGTGAATGGATCTATACAAGGCCTACTTTCTCTAGGTTGTTGACAGGATCAATGAGAAATGTATGCCAAGTCCTTAAACCATGCATGCCACATAGGAAGCACTCAGCAGGTGGTGGATTATTACTCAGTAGGTAGTACGTTATTACAAGTAAAAGGGGTAAAGATTTCTTTTTAAGCACAGGAGTTTCTATCCATTCCATATCAAGAGAAATAATCTAATAAAGCAGTCATTTATGTTATTTGTGGTAATGCTGTACAACCCAAATTCCTGTGGAATGTTTAGTGAGTATAATCAGCCAGAAGCCCTCAGCAAAGCTTCTGGGCATGAGCTTCAAATTCAGTATCACTGCAACAAAGAACTAGAGAAGGGGAAAAAAGTACCACTGTGTTAAATATACTATCCGTCCCTGTTTCCCAAAGGCTGTTGTCCTCTTGATAATTTTTCAGTTTCCAGAGAGCAGAGACTCTTGGGAAACAGGAAGTAGCTACATGCCAATAAGAAAATCCCCAGATGAATATCAGCAATAAATCTCTTCAGGCAAAGTTTGGTCAAAAGGGGGAAGTTTCCCCACCAACCCTAAAAAGTCTCTCAAGAAAGCTTACAAAAGGTTGATTTGGGAAATCCCCTCAGAGGAAAAAGAACAGAAATGGAAAGCTGCCTCTGAAGGAAAATCTGAAAAAGTAAGCCCATTAGTGGCTGCCTGGGGAGCGCTCTGTGTAAAGCGTACTGCGGAGTCTGGCTGGCCTCCTCCTCTTCATCTTGATCTGGAGGGTCACCCTGAGAAGACCCAGTTGCCAGCGCCACTTGACACCCACTAAGCCCAGGATCCCCACCCAGGGAATTAATGCCTCACCTCTTGGCCTGTTGACATGAGCTGCTGCTAAGCCAGATTCACTTCCCATTAGGACCTCTCGTGACCCCTCCTTTATCCCCGCCCGATCAGGCTGTCATTTTCCCTCACCTCTGCTCTGCAGCAAGCCATCAGGTTTTACTGAGTTCTAATCTAAACGTGACCTTAGGGTCACATTTCTTAGCTGCTGCTAAGCTCAAAGAGGCAAGGTGGAATCTTTCCCATGGGGAAGAATTTTTTTTAAAAATCACATAAACTTTGTCCTACGAAAGATTTAGAATATCCACTGGTGAATTCAAGAAGGGAAAGTAGATAAATGTAGTTGGGAAGCAGCTCCTGGGTTGGGGAAAAGATGATAAGCCTTGGCTCTGTGAATTCTTGATCTGCAGATCAAGGAAGGAACAGTTCACTTTTGCAACCAGCTCTCTGTGAACCACTTCCCATCCCACAGAATTCTTTTTTGGTGTTTAGTTTTGTTTCTTTATATGTGGGTTAAGTGGCCATTTCAGGAAGATAACAAAAATGAAAATATGGTATAACAGAAAAGAAAATAAACTCCTTTGTGACAGTTTGCATTCTTTTTACTACATACTTACCCAAAATAAGTATCAAATCTTGGAAGAGTTTTTAAAAGGAGAAAGGACTCTGAGTTTAAAAATCCTATAAGAACGTCCTTTCTAATGGAGTGTGTAGGCCCTTTTGTGCAGTGAGACCCACCACTGTATGACTCACAATACCAGATTCCACTTTCAATTTTCTTTTGACTCCTAGATAAAAGCCTGGCAAAACCACTTTTCTTATGTCTTCAGACAAACATGGTTCTTATTAACTTCAATTGCAGTGGTTTTGTTAAGATTCTTTTCCCAAAAATTTTAAAGATTTTCAGACACCTACATTTTCCTATGCTAGAAGACTCCATCTGGGTTTGTGTGTCTCCTAGAATAATCCTTAAATTCATTTTGTACACACAAATAATAATGACAATGGCCTTTTGCCATACTGGGGTTGGAAACTGAGCCCTCATACTGAGCTACATCCCAGCCCTTATTTTTGTTTTCCTTCTTATTTTGAGACTGAATCTCAATTAGTCTTGTGTTGTTGTCATTTTCAGTACCAGGGATCAAACTTGGGCCTTTGTGCTGGAAAGGTAGGTGCAGTACCACTGAGCGAAGCTCCAGGCCATCAGATCTCAATTAGTTACTAAACTCCCTAAATTGGGCTCCAATTTAGAGTCCTCCTGCCTCAGCCTCCCTGAATGTTGGGATTACAAGCACAGGCCACTAGGTCCAGCTATTAAACTTCTGTGAAAGTCTACAATGGAAAATTTTAAGTACATTTGACAACATCCTCTCAAAAGATACTATTTCCATTTCTTATCTGAATACTACATGACATTCAATTTTGAATTCTTAAGATAAAGGACTATTTCTGATTTCAGGGAAATTTTTTCATTTGCTCTCATCACTAATGTAGTTATGAATATGAAATCAATTAAATGAAAATGCCTATCAGCAAGAAATACTGCCTTTAGTGCAGGCACAGATGAAAAGGATTCCAACTAGAATGTGAGAGCAAGAAATAAGCTAAAAAACAAAACAAACAAACAAAAAAACCCAAGGAAATCATGGAGCAACTTTGATAGAAGTAAGCTGTTTGCCTTTGCCCTGGAAAGTTTATAGTGCTTTAAACAATTGTAAACATGTCTGTATGCATGGATACTGTTTCCATAGCAGCATAGCAACAGTTAGGAGTTTCTCCAAACATATCCCAAAAGAAACTAAAAATAACTTGTATCCAGTATCAAAATATGTACATATACATATTCAGGCAACAGTACACAAAATGATGTGTAATTAGAGTTTCTGCAGACTCTCTCTGACCTTTCACCAAATCCAGTTAGCTTTAAAAAACCAGAGTCCATTACCTTTAGAAATGGGGGAGAAACCAAGAAGTCCAGGAGGGAGAAGTAGATACCACATGGAATTCTAAGATCAGAACTTTTACACAATGCCTCCAGCCTTTCCTTTTGCTTTTGTACCTGATATTTCTCTTGTTCTGAAAGGCCTTTGTATCCTACTGACCTTTGGCTCCCCCCAAACTTGGAGTTGAATATGTGATACATATAAATATCTCCATTTACTGCAGTATTTCCTTGTCTTTTTAAGTTTTCAAGTCCATTTATTTTATCCTCCCTATGAAGACTAGAAAAGACTTGCATTTTTTAGACTAATGTAAAACCAAACATCGTCCTTTCCCAATGAACTTATTTAACCTGATGTTGAGTGACAGAAATAGTAATTCCAAAATAAAGACTGTCAATGTTTTTAGACCTTTATTGTTTGTACTTTCTATTTGTATCCAATAATTATGAATATTTCAAATATATCATTTACTAAGAAGTATTATTATGAAAGATACATAATATAGCATCCAAACTGAGAGTGAAGGATACTCTTTCAAGCAGGTATCAGGCAAGACTGTCCTATCAACCCCGGACAAACGGTCACACATCACACACAGAAGCATAAGTGTCTTGAAGGTAATAGTGCCTTTTTATGTTTTTGTGTTTTTAACAACCCTCACAATGCTTTGGGTGTAAAGAATTTGGTAAGTGCTAGGTAGATAAATAGGTGTACCACAGGATTGTGTTTATACAACTTTAAAATTATTTTCACATATAAAACTAAGCTGAACATAGTGCCTTTTTAGACCTAAAATCTCCATGCTAAGTTTAAATAAAATCTCAGGTAGCACTACCAGGTAAACCTTCTTCATCATCCAGTCTTCTCCCTAAAAGTAAAAAAGACAAAAATAGAAAAGTAAAACATACCCATGAGTCATAAAAAAGATAACTCTATCAGTCTGGGATGGCTTATAAAAACACTAAGAAGTGCTAGAGTATAAATTCAGATAAGAAATTTCATAGTGTCTATAATAGTCGTTATCCTAGTTTCATTTTTCTTTGCCAAGAATGTTGACCCCTAGGGAGAAATGCAAAACAAATATGAACTGAAAACACTCTGACAGGGAAGAACACTTTTTGTTTCTCATGATGTGGACTCGAGAAGAGTACTAGCCGTTGGTGAACTCTCAGGAATGAAGATATGATCATGTTAACTTTCTGCCTGAAGTTGCCTGTAGCACAAAGAACACCTTCCACCAGTCATTATCTCGTATGACGGCCCACAGTTCCTGCATTATAGTTTACATCAGAGGACTTCTGTGGGAAGTCATCATTATTTCCAAAGGAAGCATGTATTGATCCTCCTGTAAAAGGTGCCATCAAACTCCTTTCTCCTCAGCAGAGAGGCAGCAGAGTTTGAGAAGACAATGTTGACTGTTTTCATGATCTTGGAGGCAGCAATCCTGCATTTATATGGGTTGGGAAGCAGGTTATACTACAGGATATTGTATAAACTCCCAGGGCCCCAAGTCTTTCATCTTTCAAAGTGGGAAGACAATAATTCCATGATTACTTGTAAGGGTTACATGACACTAGTATAAAATATCTAGAACATGAATATGTGCTGCTAATATTATCCAACTGTATACTTCCTTGGACATCTGGCAATAGAGCCACTGGGAAAAAATTTTGTAATTAAAGGCAATATTATGCTTTCAATTTTCTAATCCAAATCTAAGCAAGTGTTTAACTAAGACCAGAAAGAACTGTTAAATCTTACATGACATACAAACTATATCTTATTTTTACTCCCCTCTTAAGTTGTTTATTATTTAATAAGGAGATTTTGTATTTTTTTATTATCAGTATTCATTTAAGTTCCACCAAACTCAATCTTGCTTGTGGTACACCTTAACTAATCACTTCATTTCATGTAAAGGTGAAGGCTTGGGCTAAAAGAATAATATCTCTTTTAATATTTAATTTAGAGAGTAGGAAAGTTCCAGAGAGGTAAATTTCTTTACAGATTATATAAGAGTTCATATTTAATGAATTTCTGATGGTAGTGGGGAAATAGGCTCTTTGTAAATATCAAATCATGTTGTTATCTACAGCGAGTGTGCCAGTTGGTTAAATAGAGCCAAATCTGTTTAGTTTGATAATTACTGAATTTGACATTCATAAAGTGTCTTTTATAATTCCAAGAATAAGAAATCCAAAACTCATTAAATGATGAAGTGTTTCAATCCTGTTCTCCTAGTTCAGTTACCCCACAGACTGACTACACTGCCATAGGAAGTCTTTGGGACAACTCTTGATATTTAGAAAGAAGGAAAAACAGGGATTCAGTTCATACAAATGCCATCGCAGTGTTGCTTTTAAAAATGAAATTGAATATTACTTCTCCTAATCGAGAATATGGTTAATGATTCTAAGGATATTATTATTCATGTCCATTACAGGGGCTTTTGTCTAGTAAATCTACCCTGGCATTCAAAGTGATGAAAGGCAAGAAAAAAGATCTAAACTTGTTTAAGAATATGGGGGGATGTGGCTCCTCCTAGCTTATAGGAAGCCCTAGGTTCATTCCACAGAACTGAAAAGAGAAAAGAATATTGAACAACAGAAGATTTAGCTACAACATTTATTTCTTTAGAGTAATAATAGCAACAATATATATATCACTGTTTTTATTTCTTGTTTGACCATATCAGGTACATCTATTTTCCACATGACAAGAATTTCTAATGTAATTTTTATCATAATTCAATTTAAGATACTATAAAAGCCAAAATAGATTCTAGATTTTCTTAGTATCTTGACTTCTTCAAGTTCCCTCCCCACTGGAAATGACCAGGTGCTAATGAAGTCAACAAATGTGGGATAGAAATTTGTAGGTTGGAACCAGATCAAGTATTTTGGCAGCAAAACATTGTCAGAGAATGAGAAATACATGAAATCTCAAAATATCCCCTCCTGGGTATTTCTTATTTACAATGGATAAAGATACACAAAAGTGAAGTCGGGCAGATATTTCTTTAATCAGACATTGTTAAGAATAGCAAGCTGTGGTTACAGGGGGCATCCCATACCAAAAGCAGACAACTCTAATGATTCTTAGCACAGGTTCCCATGATCCTAGAGCATAGCTCAGAGTCTTTCTTAAAATGGATGGCATCCTGGAGAGCAATTTAAGAAACCAGACATGGTGCTGATGCTTTTCCAAGTTGGCCTGCAGGAAATGGACATGGCCTCAATTAGTGCTCACTTTTGCAGTAATGGAGACCTTCAAGACATTTCCCAGGTGACTCTGAGGGCCTCAATAGAGGAAAAATAGAAGATCCCAGGGACCTACCAGACAGAATAGTCCTGATGCTGGTACTCCACTGAGGGGAAAGTACTTGAGCCTACAGTGGGTGTATTTGAGCCTACAGGGCTGCCAAGATAAGCAACTTACTTGTTATGCAAAAGATTATTTGTGGTAATTGAGGTGTCACTACTGAGGTCATCTAGCTGATTAGAGCCACAACCCCTAGGTTCTACAGAAAGAAAATTTGCTCTAGGAATAGTGGGCTCTACCCAGTTGAGTCTGGCTTCAAATTTGTCCTCCAATGTTGAATTATATTGCTTTGCTTACCCCTAATGGTAACAAGTGTGCTTTCTTTAAAATTGAATGTGTGCTTAAATGTCACCTTGTCCATCTAGCAAACCAATTTTTTTTCTTACAATTTCTCTAGGCCAGTCCCTCTTCTTTTTCCTTCATAGTATTTATCCCAATGTGCAAGCATTTTGCTAATTTCTTTGCCAGCATGGTGTCACAGAGGCATTTTGGATTGGTCTCTCTTATTACAATGTCAACTTTAACAAAGCTGAACTATTCTTGACTTAGGCATTTCAAAATCCACAACCTCTAACACAGATCCACTCAAGGAATATTTATTGAATGAATTAACAAATGGGTGAATGAGTAGATGAGTAAATTTGACTCTTTAAAATGTAAAGTTACATGGAGTTAATCAATCTGCCCTGACTAAAAAGTGAGGTAAAACACTACATATTTCATCCCAGGTGGTTCACATACCTTAAACTTCATTCTGAAGACCAGCTAAGGTAGAGTTGCCCAGGTATTTTTACTAGAGTAAATATGTCTCCTAATATAATTCTTGGGACAATAATGCTAATTTGAATGTATAAATTGTATTGATTTTTATTTATATCAAAAAAAACTAGTTTATGCATTACCTCTGAGTCCTACATATCTCAAATATTTCCCATAATGCGCAGGGAGGAATGCTCTATAACCCTTACTTTAAAAAACTCCCTGGTGGGCCGGGGATTTAGCTCAGTGGTTCGGGCACCTGTCTTGCAAGTGCAAGGACCCGGGTTCGATCCCTGGTTAACAACATACCATACTGGGTGTGGAGACTCACGCCCAGCAGCAATCAGTACCACATACCACAGTGCCAGGCATGGTGGCTCATGCCTGTAATCCCAGCACTCAGGAGGCAGAGGCAGGAGGATTGCTGTGATGTGAGTTTGAGGCTAAGCTCAGGGCCAGCCTGAACTACAAAGCGAGACCCTGTCTCAAAAAAACCTCCCTGGTTGTCAGTTGAACCCCACAAACAAAGTATTCTTTCAGAGCTGAATGAACCATAGCTGACTGGCTAACCAGATGAATTCAGACAACCGTGGGTATAATGACATCATCAGAAACACAAGAATCTTTGCTGAGAAAATAGATCTATATTTAGTTTCTTGTGAATCTATTGGGCATACCATCAGTATTAAGGCCTTATATTTTGTCACTTCTCTTATCTCTATCTCTAGTTTGTCTTCTAGGAAAATAGAAAAGTTGTTCTAGGAATAATAGTAATCAATGTATGGGCTGGGGATTTAGCTCAGTGGTTCCGGCGCCTGTCTTGCAAGCACAAGGGCCCGGGTTCGATCCCCTGGTTAACCACATACAATACTGGGCATGGAGACTCACACCCAGCAGCAACCAGTACCACATACCAGTGCCAGGTGTGGTGGCCCATGCCTATAATCAGAGGCAGAGGCAGGAGGATTGCTGTGATATAAGTTTGAGGCTGAGCGCAGGGCCAACCTGAACTACAAAGTGAGACCCTGTCTCAAAAAAAAAAAAAGAAAAAGTAACACAATGTAAAAACACTTTGAACAAAATAAAGTCCATTTTTAATCACCTGTCTTGGAAGCTACATCTCAGCAACAACCCCCTATAGAAAGAGGAGAATTTTTGGTGATCCATTAGCCATATCTGCCATACAAATGTCAAGCTACTATTCAGGATGTGAGGGTTTATTTCTAGACTTAATTATCAAAAAGTAGAATGACAAAAAAAATTTTTAAGATCTTGTGATTTTTTTTTTCTGCTCCTGTTGTTTTGCTACATGTATTTAATATAGACTTCACTGATTCAAATAATAGGAAACAGGTACTTGGAAAATTGCTTCAACCCTCATCTAAGGAAATCTTGTACCTCATCTGTTGTATACTGAAGACCAAGTATATAATGTCATTTCTTGGTAGTTCAGAAGAAAAACATTAGTAATGATTTTCATAGGCAGCCTATTAATTTTCCATTTCCAGTTTGGGGTTACACAGCTGCTGAATACAGTGTGTTTATCTCTATACCCTTAAATTTGCAGATGTAATAAGTGAATTGCTACACTACCCAAGTAAAAGAATAATTAGTCATCCACATGTACAAATTCATGAGTAGAGATAGGGACCTCACCAAATTGAAAATTGACTTCAATGATCATGAGTAGTTAGACAGAAGTTGGTACTGGGCCAGGAATTTAGCTCAATGGTTCTGGCGCCCGCCTTGCAAGTGCAAGGGCCTGAGTTCGATCCCTGGTAACCAAATAACAATGCCGGGCATGGATTTTCATGCCCACCAACAATCAGAACTCAAATGCTACACATGCACATGCTACAATATTTGTCCAGCGTAAAATCAATGCCAAGCATTTATTTGAATTAAGTCAAGTTACAGTTGAATCTGGGCCATAGTCCTACACTGATATTGAATCTAGATGATGTTTCCATTAAGCTAGCTACAGGATGCCTACCCTGCATTTGTTAGCTCAGCTTTTCAATTTCCTTCTCATGTACCCTCCATCTGTTTCCTTTTCACCAAAGACACTGATGTCATGCAGTCTTGCTTCTACAGTTTCATGTGCTAGAAGAGGAACTCGAAAAGGAAAGGGAAATCTTGGCCTGATCTCACCCTTAGCTTCCTTTTTTCCTTTCTTGGTTTCCATGTTGATCACATGGCAGTCATTGGACTGGACTATGAGGCTTCTGAAAATGTAAGAAGCTGTCCTAAACACCTGAACCTCGCATGTCCTTACTTATATTCAGAGATCACATGGTCATCCTATTCCTTTCAGTTCTTCAGAAAATGGAATCTAAACCTAGATTCTCCATTGTGAAACTTGACTCACACCCCATAATATCTCCAAAGGTGCTAGAATTCTACATTTACAACAGAGAAAGAGGAAGGAAACAAGGGAAATACCATAATATGGTGGGAAAAGAAACTCATGTAAACAGGAATTGTATAACCTCTCTGACCTCCAATTTGAGCTCTGGCTCTTTTCCTTTTCATCTGACTGATCCTGGACAAGTTAGGTCTCTCCTTTGGATCTCAATTCTCATTATAGAATATGAAGTCTCAATTAAGGTATCTCTACTGTCTTTCCCAGGCCTGGAAGTAGGACACACCTGTACGGCAGGCAACAGTCATTCTAAGAGGGCCACCACCTTCAGTCTGCTACAAATGTGGCTTTCAACCCAAGCATCTACCATCTATCAAGTCTTGGCTGACAAGACTAGACTAGATATAAAATATTATCTGGTGAATTCAGTGCTATTTCTTCTTTTTTCCACTTAGAAAAGCACAAAAATACGTATCTTATCCCAATAAAACAGAGTTCCATGTTTTTCAAATCACTCATTCACATGGTTCCCTCTGTGGGTATCCTATGTTGCTTCAGTATATGCAAGATTTCCCCTCTTCTCACTCACTCTTCAGTCTCTTACATTTGTATCTTGCTCTCCTTGGTCACTCTTCTTTCTCCTTCTCTTTCTTCCTTTTCCTCTTTCTTTCTTTTCCTTACTTCCTTCTTTCCTTTTTTTTAAGGCAAGTTCTCCCTAAGTATGGAGTTCAGGCTGGCCTTGAACTCATTATATAACCTTGAACTCATTGCAATCTTCTTACTTCTGCCTCCCTAGTACTGGGATTATCGGTGTGCAACACTATGCTCAGTTCAGTGACTGCTCTGTTCAGGAGTGGATCTATGGGGTGGGAGAAGGAAAGAGAAACAGCCAAAGTATCTGGAAGACCTATGACTCTCTCCTTCCCTTCCTAGTTCCTTACCAACTAGGCTCAGGGACAAAATTGTGCACATAAGGGGAAAATCTAGTAAAAGCCATACCAGATTCTTCCTTTGGTCTGACTTAGAGTCTAATGACATCCCAACATCATTTCTCAATGTCTGAGTTATGCTATCAGGAATTGCCCCTGGGAACTTTAGTACGACAGTTAAATGCAACCTCCAGCGTTCCTGCAAAGATCTCTTCCAATATTTCTTTGCTCCTGAGTTGTGCAGATGTTTCTAATTGTCCCTGCAGGCTCTGGGAAAGTGAATATGATAACATCTTCCCTTTACCTCTTACTCTACCATAATCCATACACTCTTGCACACACACACAAGCACAAATACATACACATATATGTATACAAATACATATATAAGCATGCACAAGGAAAAGGCAACAATTCTTAAAAGCTGAATAGTCTAATGCAAGGGAAAGAAATTACTTCCCCCTAAAAACACCATATCTGGCCAAATTCCTGTGCACACAAGGGACTTTTCCTTATTTTAATGCAGAACATTTTTAGTTCCTTTCTCCTATTACCAGATATCACTCCTACTGTGAGAAGCCCATTAGAACATCTTGGTAAACAACAGAACCCTTTACCCCAACAGTAGCTCAGAAAGCTATGTCTTTACTTGAGGACATTCAATTTCCTTTACTGAGCTCTAAAGTAGAGGAGAGAGAGCTTAGGCTTTGTTATCCTCACTACCTTTCCCTAGTAACCTCTCTGGAGAGATAATGGCAGATGTTGCTGCTGGGAAAGTGTTGTTCTACGTTTTAAAAACATGGAACACGCATGTACATGAGCATGCATGCACATGCACACATACACATTTTATATTACAAGAGATGAATATGAGGAAGTGAAGGGATGGATTAGGAATGAACAGCAGGCAGCCAGGGACACAGGTGGAAAAAAACAGTGATGGAAATGCAAGCACAGGTAAAATCTGTGGAAGGAACCACAGTCAAACAGGCAATTCAGAAACTGACAGGGTTCTGGGTCTGCAATCCCAATACCTGGGAGACTAAACAGGAAGATCATCAGGTTGAGCCTAACCTGGGCAATTTAGAAAGAACTAGTCTCAACATAAAAAATAAAGGCTAAGAATTTAGCTCAGTGGTAAAGTGTCCCTGGGTGAAAGAAAGAAAGAAAGAAAGAAAGAAAGAAAGAAAGAAAGAAAGAAAGAAAGAAAGAAAGAAAGAAAGAAAGAAAGAAAGAGGAAACTTACAGGAATGGATTTCCTTCCTAGGTCTCTAACTCCCGCATCAGCATCATTGCGAAAGTTTTAGAAACATAATTTCTCAGGTCCTGAGACCTGATAAATCAGGAACTCCAGAGATGAGGCCCAGCTAATTGGTTTATGAAACTTCCTTGAGTTTGAGAGCTACTGGGCTGGATGAAGGTAACCAAAGGGGGATGGGGAGCCAATTTTTAATGGATAGAAGGGAATAGAAGGTGGACACTCAGTGGACAAAAACTTTCCATTTCCAGTTTTTAATCATCTCTAAAAGTTTTTCTTTTAGATGTTAGTAATACCAGCATTGCTCATTTTCACAAAGAAGGAAAAGAACTCTGCAGCCCAATGTGCTGAACATAAGTGAAGGGAAATTTGTAATAAGGTGGCTAATTAAGACCATGTAAGTAATCAAAGCAGGCAAGTCAAGGACAGTTCTCCCAGACTTGTCTTAGCTGGCTCTGCTATCTTCACTGATCGTCTAAGCCAAATAATCAGCAATCACTTTATTTTGTACTGTGTAGTCACGGTAGAAATGTTCATAAAATATTACTAATCTATGCCAGAAAGATTAAGTTATTTACTTAAGTTTCTAAACAGGGAAACAAAGTTACCTATTCAAGATCTCAGTGTCCCTGAAGGGCAAGACATGAGCTCCAAGATCTAAGTAAATTCTTAAGTATCATATTCAACTTTTAAAAAAAAGTTCTTCCCTGCCTTATAAACTATGCATTTTGATTTAGAGCTTTAGGGTTTTTTTTATATTTGTCCTAAAAATACTTTACTTTGTAAATAAAAGGAAAACTTAGGTCAAATGCAAAGCAGATGGTAACAACTCACTTTGGGTTGTACCTTATGCTTAGGCCACTGCCAAGGATGAATTTACCAAGGCCTAGATTAAGACTCATGTCCCCTACAGTGTTTTTTCTCTGAGTTGATTTGTTAGAGATCTATTATAATAGACTAATTATAGAAGAAACTCTATATAATAATGACTTTCCAGAAACTTTAGGCCTACTCCTTACCCTAGCTTACATTAGAAACCTGGCCCTCCGTAAAAATACACTGAAGATTCTTTTCCTGACCCAAACTGTTGCAACTCTAGAAAAATTTGCTATCTGTGTATTTTTTTTTTTTTTCTTTTTTAGGCAAGGTCTCGCTTTGTAGTTCAGGCTGGCCCTGAGCTCACTATATAGCCCAGGGGAGCCTTGAACCCAGCAATCTGCCTGGCTCTGCCTCCCAAGTGCTGGGATTAAGGTGTGAGCCACCACGCCCAGCATTATGGTATTTGGTACTGATTGCTGGTGGGCATGAGTCATGAAGCCTGGCACTGTGGTACATGGTTACCCAGGGATCCAACCCAGGCCCTTGCACTTG
This sequence comes from Petromus typicus, assembly GCA_004026965.1. Taxonomy (NCBI): domain Eukaryota; kingdom Metazoa; phylum Chordata; class Mammalia; order Rodentia; family Petromuridae; genus Petromus; species Petromus typicus. Next base: position 22,566 of record PVIR01011815.1, on the reverse strand, counting down.
CAAGGCAGGCGCTGGAACTACGGGGGTAAATCCTTTGCCCTTGCTTACTGTATTTTATGCACTGAATATAATAATTATGCTTCTATGTTATTCCTCTATAACATCTGAAATGGGTTTGGGTTAATTAAGTGCTTTGATTATCAAAGTGAGAAGGTAGCTAAGATTGATCTGGGACTGCTGAATTCCCTCTACCCTCATGATATCTCCAACTGTGACAGTTAATGTATGATGTTTACGGTAACTTTCATCCTGTTTCTCAAAAACATATTCTGGTCATGATGACATGTCAAATTTCAAGTCTTATAAATTTCTAACTATGTGGTTATTTGGAAGCTTATAGCATCTTTTGGCTCATGGTCTTTTTAATCAGATCTCTTTGTAGATTAATGAGAGATCTGCCTCAAACCAGCACTCTGGTTCCCAAACCGTAGATGCACACTGACCTAAGATTTAAAAGTAAGATATTCCTACAGAGAAAGGAAATGTTCTTGAGTTATGTGTTGCCTGGTCCCTGCCCCTGACACAACCCTCCTAGAGACTTAATGTCTTATAAGTAAGTTTTTAATTGCCTTTTTGAACAGGTGAGGGAATGAAACACTGCTGTAGTGTCCTATTATGCTATTAAGTGAGTATAGATGTAAGTTTAAAAATTTTTTTTGGTATTTGTAATACCAAATTAGCCAACTAATTCACGCTTAGTAGTAGGTGTGCTCCTTTTAAAGGACATGTCTAAGGATGGCTGAGCTTTTTCTGCACAGATGTACTTCTTATTCATACTATGAAGTGACACACAGCAGAGGCTGTATTCCAAAAAAGATCTCCTTTAAGGCAAGCTGAATATAAGCTAATCTAACCACATCACTAAAGCAAATTCCAGCCACAAATAAGAAGGGCTAATGTTTATTGAATATTTACTATTTAGTAGTCTCAGACATGTACTTATCTGAATTTTATAACAACCTAATGGTATTGCTACTTTCATTATCCTCATTTGTAAAAGTAAAGGTCTGAAAACTTAGTAATTGACCCAAGGTCACCCAGCGGGTGAGTAGTCAAGCCAGTTAACCAGAGCCTTAGTATATGACTTGGAAAATCTCCTCCACTCTCAGTTTTTTATTTCACTGCATCCCATTCAGTCCCACTTCATGTACTTTACACTACGGGCTTGATCAGGCTGGAGGCCTGGTTGCCTTTAAGCTCCTTTGTTTCCTGAACCCTGTTTTTTGGACAGTCACACTCTGCCTCTGGCTGGAGTCACACAGAAAGCCTGAACATCTGACACTCATTGGTCACGCCTCCTCCCATTGAGAACTAATTTCACGCTGGGCTTAGGGATGCATGCAAGAGCATTATCTGCTGCTACAAGTAGAAGCACCGAGGGTATGAGTTTGTGCTCCCTCTGTGGCTAAAGTTGGGGAAACTGATGCACTCCAACACAGCAGAAGCAACTTCATTCTTCAGCTGTGTACATTAACAATGAGACCAAAGAGAAATACATTTAGACTTATTCTTCAACCTAATGACTCATGTGTTACATTGTTTTGCTTTCAAAACTTGCTGTCTTTGAGGGCCTCCTTGCAAGGTGCTGCCCACCTCACACTCAAACCAAAGTAGACTGGTTCCAAACAGTCTGCAAAATAAAGGAGAGTCTCTGGGTAAATACCCAACACACTATCCTTCCTGCCCCACCCAATACGTGCGTCCAGAGCAATTGTAGGGAGCAATTGTTCTCAACGTTTGTGCAGTTGAGACCATCTTAGAGTCTGCTTTGTTTCACCCAGAGTCCAAATCCACGGATGTTTTTAGCATGGATCAGTACTAGAAGAGGTTTATATTTCTGTATATGACTTGGCTGTTAATAATCAAGGTAAGTATCAGCAACTCACTAAAAAAAGTTCCTATAATATCCAAAGGCTTTGGAGCTTAGTGAGGGAGAACTCTAATGGTAAGAATAAGCACAAAGCCAGGCCCCTGGCATGGGTGAAGTGTAGCATAAATCATTTCCCCTCATTCCACAGTCAACAGGGATTTACAGTGCCTGCCCCAACCTTGCGGAAGTAAGTGCCACAAAGACTTCCGTCCTCAAGAGACTTCACAGAGGCATATTCAGAAAGATCCTTGGACCAGCTATTTATTTTCAACAAGTTCAGTGGGAATTATTTTAATTTAAGAAATACCCATGACAGCTGGTTTGGGGGCAACTTTCCCAAACATGCTGTAACAAACTTGGCAGTTTTAGCTAAATCACACCCTGTTCTTCAGACACTTGACTCAAATTTTTCTTTACTATATTAAATCTGTATCTGGAACATGGAAGCTTGGAAGGGTTAGCCAGGTCGGCCCAAGCATAAAGGCAGCTTCCTAGGTTGGTCTGCATTTCCAGAAAAACAAATCTAAATACTTATATTCAGAGAAAACAGAGACATTCAATAGCCAGCCTGAATATTTAATATTTAATGGAAGTTTTCTGAACTTTTACAGTGGAATACTACTGAAACTAGTAGATTTAAGACATGCCAAAACTCCTAAATAATAAAGAGAAAAAACTAGAAAATACCTATTCTCCTAGTAGTAGCTATGAATGTGTAGACTAGAATGTTTTCCTAAGTGTCAATCACTCAACATAGTCTCAGATTCTGGGGGACTTAGTATTTTATGCTCCATCCTGCATTTTGTTCAGGAAATAGCAATTTCATTTTTATTTTGTATCAGGCACTGTCCCAAGTATTTTACTGATATCAAACCTTTACTTCTTTAGAAAAAATTTCCAAATTTCATACATCTTTATGTATTTAGTGCTCTCATTTCTGTAAATGTGTTATGGAAGCTGTGCCTTTAAAAATATTTTTCTGCTCTATCACTAAAATTAATGTTGAAAATAATCTGTACATTCTGCAACCCTGAAATAAATATACTACTTTTCTATCAGATCACTAATCCTATGTGGTTTAAAATAAAAATGAATTTGGTCTTCAAATATTTATCTTTCTATTATTAACTCTCCTCCTTTGAAAAACTCCCAATTACTTAAAGCAGCATATTTCTCAGGTTCTATGATTACCACAACAATAAATGATTGAAAGAAATTATTTGCTTTAAATTTTAAGAGAATTACTTTTCTATGAAAAGTTTCACAAAAATCACAATAAAGTTAGGCAGCACAGTAGTAATGAAGAATTCTTCCTTAGAGTTAGAAGGTTCAGCTATATGACCTTTGACAGTAAACTAATTTTGTAGACCTTGGTCTGCTCATCAGTGAAACAAAAATACATTACTGATGCCATCTTCAAAGTTACTGTGGAGATTAAGTGAAACAAAACTGATGAATTAATTAAAAGCCATATTGAGTCCCAGCCCTTAGTGCAAACATATGGAGAGATGGTGGGGCCTTTACAAGGTGTTTGGGGTCAGGAGGAAATCTGTTCTTATGAATGGTAAATGTTTTCCTTGCAGAAATGCATCAAGTACTACAGAGTTCAGCCCCCCTTTCCATACATGCCTCTTTTCTCTTTTGTTTGTCTTCTGCCATGTTATGATATAGGATGAGGTCACCAAATGCCAACCAGATGTAATGCCACACACTTAAATTTCCAGAATTGTGAGCCAAAATTAACTTACTGTCTTTAATAAAATTTCCAGTCTCATGCGTTATGTTATAGCAACAGAAAATGGACAGAGACAATTTATTTCCTGCTTAATCCAGCGCCAGCATATAGTGAGCTACCAATAGATAGTTGCTAGTACTTTTACTAACACAGAAGAAAGCCAACTGCATGACAGTCTGTGTTGAGAGAATAGCATTGCCTATCTCATTTACTCCTTCACAGACATGTACTGCAAGATAAAATTCCTTCCCAATTTTGTAGGTTAGGAAAGTAAGGATCAGAGAAGCTAGATAACCTCTTCAATGTCATATAGCAAGTGACATGGCAGGAGTTTGCTGTTAGATTTGCTGGACTCCAAAGTTCATTTTCACATGGAAGCTTAAAATTTTTGTTATTATATTTGAATATGGATTGGCTCTTTCTTTCTGTCTTTCTTTTTTTCTTTCTAGACAAATTTTCACTATGTAGCTCAGGTTGGCTTTGAATTCACTCTGTAGCCCACGCTGGCTTCAGACTAATGACAATTCTCCTGCCTCAGCCTCCTGGATCCTCTTCACACCCAGCTATATTGACATTTTTGATTTGTATTTTTTTAAATATATAGCTTCATGATGCCACTTATTTTATCTTACGTTATCATAAATAACAAATCTATCTTCCGCCATGTTTAACTTCTCCATCATTCCAGATAAGCATAGTGTGCCTAAAGCTTTCCTGGTGTTTGGAAGAAACTGAAGATCTGCACGTCAGATCTATACATAAAACCAGCTCAAGCCAGGGTGTAGCAATGCTTGTTTCTTTGATTCCCAAAACTGGATATAAATCTATGTTGATCTAAAGTTATGTTTTAGTCATTATTAGCTATATCCATATATTCTTTCCTTCATTCAACAAGCAGTTGTTGAATTCTGAAGGCATGATTCATAGACCCTGCCTTCAAGAACTTGGTGTTCAGTAAGAAGGAGAAAATGTATGAAGAGACCAAGGGATGATAGATGCTAGAGGAAAAGTAGCGATAAATTGCTATGGAGTCTCAAAGATAGAGGTTATTTCTTGCAGAGAGAAGGATCAAAGAAGGCTTTGGGAGAAGGTAGCCTCCTCAATTAACTGTCCCACCCACATACGAGCTATCCATTAATTTGCTTCAAAATGATACAAAAAAAGGGTAAGTGGGTGAGAGTGAAAGGTGACCGGCCACGACTCAGCCTTCTGAAGCTGAGATATGAAAGTACATAGAGCTTCACTCTATGCCAAGTCTGCTTTAAGACATTATTAAAATTTTTGCATGATAAAACCTGAAGATATCCTACCAGGCCATTGGTTTGTATAGTAAATTTCCCATAAAAAGGCTACAGAATAATGCAATAGTTTTGATTTCTCAGACTGATTAGGCAGAGAGGACATTGATCACAATGAATTTTCCTCCCTGCCTCATCCTTCACAGACATAAGCCCACTCAATGAGAATTCTTTAATAAAAACCTTAACTTACATAGTGTGTGCTGGCTCACATCTGTAATACCAGCGCTTGGGAGGCAGAGGCAGGAGGATTGCTATGAATTCAAGGCTGGCCTGGGCTGCATAGTGAGTTCAGAGCCAGCCTGAACTACAAAGAGAGACCCTGTCTCAAAAAAAAAAAACCCTTAACTTATAAGAGATGAGGATAAAAACAGCCCAGGGATTTGTCTAGTACAAATGACTATCTCTAGGATGGACTGAGCATATACCAATATTTGTAAGATAGATGTTTCTAAAGCTCTGTATAGTACATACACCAAGAATGTTCTTTAGGCAAGTTGTGTAGTGATTTCTGTTATGTAAATGCAATATAACTTTGGTAAAATTCTGCATGTCACTTAACTCAGACGCTTTCAGATTTATCAGGAAAAGAAGAAAATAAGCAGATACTTAGCTCAGGTACTTGAACTCAGCAGCATTCCATAAAACTGGGCAAATCTGTGAAATACTGCTCTGATAGAAATTCTGCATACACTTCTGCACTCTTTGGAAGTTGAGAAAATATCTTAGAAATTCTCCCTGGGTACTTTTTAAGCAGTAGGATGTTTTGAGGAGACGATAGAATTCTGACTCCAAGCCAAAATTAAAGTTATTGCAGGTAAAATTAGAGAGTATCACATGCTACTTTAATTTTGTCCTGCCATACTTTAGTGGCTTCTCATCTGAGAGCACATAATTATTTTCAAGTTATCATATGTCATTTCACAGTTAAATTTGATTATGAGCTAGAACTTCCAGTGAGATTAGAATTCCACATACAAACTAGATTCCAATTTTTGTTTATTACCCTTTGGACAGTTTTGTCTCCTCAACCCTCAGTGTAACTATTTCCCAGATAACCATCATAGGACATTGAGAAATGTTTAATGGAAGAGACCAGTGCTCTTTTGTATAGCGTATTTACAAGGTGTATAGTTTGTCTATATGCTAAACCTACGTGATATTCACTAGAGATACAGTTTTCTAATATCCGACCATGTTTCTTTTTTTTTAGGTTTTTTTTGTTTTTTTTTTTTTGAGACAGGGTCTCGCTTTGTGGTTCAGGCTGGCCCTGAGCTCAGCCTCCAACTCACATCACAATCCTCCTGCCCCTGCCTCCCGAGTGCTGGGATTACAGGCGTGAGCCACCACGCCCGGCACTGTGGTATGTGGTACTGGTTGCTGCTGGGTGTGAGTCTCCACACCCAGTATCGTTATGTGGTTACCGGGGAATCGAACCCGGGTCCTTGCGCTTGCAAGACAGGCGCCGGAACCACTGAGCTAACTCCCCGGCCCCCGACCATGTTTCTTTAAGGAAATGTAATTCAGTGACATTGTTGCTTTTTACACCTAAGTGCGTATATGTGGATGCATGTGTTTGCATATGTGTTTTCTATACTTGATTTCAATGACAGGAAGAGAAACTCTTAAGGGGGCCCCTGCTTTATATAATAAGAGTCAAAACGACTTAGAAACTCCCTGGATATACTGTGATTAACTGTTCTTCTTTCAGTTTTGACAGCTTTAATGCTTCTAAGTCACCAGACTCCTGGTATTGTTCGTCTTCTTTCTGAAAAGAAACAGTGATTTTGTTTACATATATAATCAGTATGATAATTATCTAAATTTGTTTTTACCAACCCTCTTTGATCTCTGTAGTGTCGACTGATAAAATCCATTCCTTTCATTGGACCAAATGTTTTTCAGATCCTGGGTCACAGGTCATTTCCTTGGGAGACATCAGAAGACTTTAAAGAGGTTGGAAAGCCTGGTTATTCTCACAAAATCAGCCCCATGGGATAATCTCAAAACCTTCAGTTCTAATTCCTACCAGCTGTGTGATGATTTGATCGGTGTCAGTGCCTGAAACTATAAATTCTGTGAAGGTAGCGCCTCTGTCAGCGTTATTTCTCCGATCATTATTTTCTCAGTGCCTAAAAGAGGAAAGAACTCAGTACTCATTTATAGAAATAATAAGTTAATATATATGAATTAAATTTATCAAGGAGGCTTTATCAATAAATCTCTAGAGCAGCACAATTCAATTCAGAAGCCAGTAGCTCATGTGGCTATTTAAACTTACCCTTAAATTAATTAAAACTAAAAAAAAATCCAGTTCCTTGATGAGACTAGCCATGTTTCAAATTCTCAATAGTCACACAGGGCAAGTGGCTACCACACTTGAACAGTGTGTCCTAGAGAGCACTTGCATCATTGTAGAAAATCCTATTGGACAGCACAGCTCAAAAATCCTAAAACTCTAGTTGAAAGACAATTATTTTTCCAAGATCCATCAAATCATTGTTATTTCTACTATTGCTAACATTTACTGTGATTTAATCTCTTTTCTATAAAACTATTCCCCACTCAATGAGTGAATTGATTTCCAAAATGTACACCAATCATTTAACTACTTTGATTTATAGGGGTCTAAGGGTGTACAATTCTATATACTTTCCTGAGCACTTGAAAGAATCCTTGAAATAAGGAAAATACATACAAGCCAAACCTCTATGCACTGTTTTAGATAAAAATGAGAAAAATATAGTGTGCTCTAGAAGTCATCATTAGTGTATGAGGAATTGCAATTTGTATTAATTTACTTAATTATGTTAAGTGCATGATTGCACACATTCTGAAATTATAATTATATGTTAAAGTGATATAGTCTTGCAAATGAATAATATTCTATGTGTTTGGTGACATCTTTTTGTTAAAAGAATTAAGTGTTTTGGGCCAGGGATTTAGTTCAGTAGTTCCAGTGTCTGCCTTGCAAGAGCAAGGTCTGTAGTTCATTCCCTGGTAACCACATAAAACAATGCCAGCCATGGTGGCTCACATGCATCAGTACCAAACACCACAGGGCCAAGCATGGAGGCTCACATCTGTAATCCCATTGCTCAGAAGGCAGAGGCAGGAGGATTGTTGTTAGTTCGAGACTTGCCTGGGCTACATAGTGAGCTCAGGGCCAGTCTAAACTACAAAGCGAGACCTTATCTCAACATAAAATAAAATAGAAGAATTAAGTGTGTGTTTTTTGTTTTTTTGTTTTTTTTACTTAAGGCCTCACTGGGTATAATAATGCATGCCTGTAATCTCAACACTCAGGAAGCTGAAATAAGAGGATTGCCATGAATTTGAGGCCAGCCTGATCTACACAGTAAGTTCAAGGCCAACCTGAACTAAGAGATTCCGTCACATGCACACACACACACACACACACACACACACACACTCACAAACAGCAACAACAACAAAAGTCAAATTATAAATTATCTTATTCTATAAATTATAGACAAATATTTTGGTTTTGAGAGCAGAGTTTAGAAAGTTTTCAGTTAGAGAACAAATATCATTTATGCATTTATACTTTATTTATATCATTTATATCATTATATTTTATATTAAAAGTAATATTTTGGCTTGTACATTAAACAGCTAAATACTTCTTTAGTGATATAAATTTCAGAGAGATGATAAGAGTAATAATGATAGTATAAAAAATAAAACAAATGGGCTGGGCATTTAGCTCAGTGGTTCCAGCATCTTCCCTGGCAAGCATAAGGTCCCCGGTAACCACATACCACAATGCTGGGCATGGTGACTCTCGTATGTAAGCCCAGCACTCAGAAGGCAGAGGTAGGAGGATTGCTGTGAGTTTGAGGCTGGCCTGGACTACATAGTGAGTACAGGATCAGCCTGATCTACAAAAGGGAAACCCTGTCTCAAAAAACAAAAAACAAAAAGAAAAAGACAGATGCCCCAGGTTAATATACAAAGACCAGAACAAAGAGTAAACCAGGAGAAATCTGCAAATGCAAATACTACCAGACTCCTCTCAGAGAAAGCAAGTTTCTATATCTCCCACTAGCAAGCTAGACTAATCTCACTTATCTCCATTTCTGCATAAAAAGGAAGATTCTATCCAGCAAATTGTTACCTTATCTGTACCCATATTTTAAAGTATATGTCACAAATTTTATCAATTTTTATCACAAATACCAAATCTAGTTTTTTTTTCTGTAATATTAAGAATTGAACCTTCCAAGTACTAGGTACCATCCCCACCTCTTTTTATTTTGACACAGTCTCAACCAGGCCCAGGCTAGCCTTGGAATTTTCTCTCCTCATTTCCCAATTTGCTGAGATTAGAAGTATGCACCACCACACCCAACTCAAATCTAACCCGCCCCCCAGCTTTTGGTGTTATTCTTTGAATTTGTGATCCTTTTGCCTCCCAAGTGCTGGAACTACAAGAGTGTACCGCCACGCTCCACCCAAATCCAACTTTTAAGTAAGTCATTTTACCACTTTTCTGAATCAAAGCAATGAATATAAGTACTGTATATGAGAGGTAACCTCAGTACCAAGAATGCTTGTAATATAGTTAAAATATTATCATTTATTATTTTATGGTACCTTCAAATTTTCAAACTGCATATGTTCTAAACTATAAGAAATCAAGTATTTTCCTAATAGCCCCTTGAAAACTTCAAGCTCTATAAATGAATAGAATCCAGCCCAGCTTAATCTAAGATTGCCTGCTTCACTCTTTCAGTGACTACCAGCCTTAATGTGTCAAGATTTTCCACTTACAAAATGCATGTTACATTTGGAAAAGATGACATTGTATCATTCTATTCTCCACTTGGTTTTTTGAGTCACTTGATCTTGTTTCTTAGAAGGAAAATCTAGGGGTTGTCAGAATGCCACACAGCAAAAGGAATGAATTAGAAAAAAGGGGTCAGTTGAATACCAAACAATTAGAAGCCTCTTATCCATAGTCTCTGGTGATTTCTGCATAGCAACCCAGGACCTGCCAACCCCTCTGTCCTCCCACAGACTATTTGCAGGAGTTGGAAGCTTATCTGCCTTCTAAGTGGAAGCAGGTTAACAATGAAATAAGGTTGGAGAGTGACAGTAAGAACCAAAGAGTGAAAACTCTGATAAGCCCCATCTGAAAAGATTGAATTTTTTAAAAAATTGAATTTAAAAACAAGTTTTAAAGAACTACACAGCCCACTTTGTACAATCTCTGAAGTTGTAAATTTGTAGATTTTGCTTTAGGAGAAAATTTAAATTTCGGATATGAGCAAAAAGATTTACTGGCTAGAACAGGTTAAGGAACTTTTTGTTCCAATAAAAGTTACAAGGCCATCCTTTAAGAGAGGCCAGGGAGTCCATCTCTAGATCAAGTTTTTCTTGTTTTAGTTTATAAAATCACATCTAATTTTGAGCTATTTTAATCTTTCTTCAACTTTTCTCCATTTCCCTCCCAACTTTCTCAACTCTTTCAACTTGATCAAAGTATTTTGCCTAAAAGGCCCCATGCCAAGTTCTTTTTGACTGCCTATATTATCTCAAGCCACAGAGCACTCTTATAATTTGCCAAAAATTTGTGTAAAACAATGATAACATAAAACAAACTCAGTCCTGTGTGGTGGCACACACTCGTAATCCTAGAACTCTGGGAGGATGAGGCAGGAAGGTAAAAAGTTTAGTCCCATCCCAGCAATTTAGCAGCTTAGCAGGCCTTGTCTCAAAATCATAAAATAAAATGAAGAAGGATGCTGGGATATAGCTCAGAGTGAAAGACCTGGGTTCCACCCCTACAATTAAAAAAAGTAAAGGAAAGAAACTTTGAAATGGATCTTGTGTGTGCTTTGAAGGTCTTGTATTTCTGAAGATGATTTTTCTACAGGTAGTATTACCACTTTTAATGGAAAGAGTATGTAAAAGGGCTTCCATTACTCTGGTGTAAACTGGTACTGTGTTTAAATTTTATATGACTTGGGGCAAGTAAATGATCTCTTTACTTTCATTTCTTAGTCTGTTCATGTGAAAGATGATGCTATACCTTGTTCATGGTAACTAAAATTATATGTGCTGGTACATGGAAAGATGCCATGTGTCACCTAGAAAATATTCTATAAACACCCAGTTTGTTACCCTTTCTGTAGTCATGTATAATTATCCCGAACACTGGTGATAGAGAAGCAATGACAATGAGAAATTTGGTAAAATGGTGCTTAGAGAAAAAAATGGTAGTTAGGTAAAAGAGTACACATAACAGGAAATGAATTAAAAACAGACAAAAAATGACAATTGGAATATTTTGATATTTACTAATGTCAGACACTATAATAAGTGCTTTCTTTGTACCAAATCTCACTTACTTTTCACAACATCTGCATGAGTTGTGAACTCTAATAACTATATTTTTAAAATGACTAATATGGTGGTTTTTTTTCTTTGAGACAGGGTCTCGCTTTGTAGTTCAGGCTGGCCCTGAGCTCAGCCTCCAACCACATCACAGCAATCCTCCTGCCTCTGCCTCCCGAGTGTTGGGATTACAGGCGTGAGCCACGACACCCAGCATTGTGGTATGTGGTACTGATTACTGCTAGGTGTGAGTCTCCACACCCAGTATGGTATGTGGCTAATGGGGATTGAACCCAGGTCCTTGGGTCCTTGCGCTTGCAAGACAGTTGCCGGAACCACTGAGCCAAATCCCCAGCTCTATGGTGATTTTTTTTTTTTTTTTTTTTTACTACCTCAGCTAGTTGAACTAGACCTAGCTACCTCATAATTCTCTTTTCTGTAGGATTTAGGTTTGATTTGACCACATGTGGCATCTTCATTGGGAAGTCACAAACAAAGCAGCAACCATTACTCTCTCAAGATGATGTTAGATTCAGTAATGAGCAAAGGGAGGTCCCAGCAAGTTCTAGCTGTCTGAGCGTCTCTATTCTGCACCATTCTAATTTGGGGGAACTCTTATTCTCCCATTCCCCTGTATCATGAAACACAGCATCACCTGATGCTTAAACATAAACTTTCTGAGGCAATAGTCCCCATGGTCATTCTTCTGTTGCATGACATATTTGACTTCTCAACTCCTGGATCAACATTTATCAGGTCCCTATTTGTGGTCCCATTTCAGTAGTTGAATAGGCCTTCCTTCTCAGGTGGATTGATGGGTGGTAGCCTTTCTGATCTTCCCACACTTCTTGACTTCCCAAATGTGGCTTCTCCCACTCCCATAACAGGGGTTCTGTTTCCCCTGTTGAACCTTGACTGATACTAGGTAGTGACATCATAGTGAGATTAACTAATTTACCCAAGGTCACTCAGCAAACCAGAATCAGAAGCCTTAATCCACTTACAGAGCGCATGCTTTTAATGACTACTCAGCAGCAGTGTTGGTATATATATATATACAGAGAGAGAGAGAGAGAGAGAGAGACAGAGAGAGACAGAGACAGAGAGAGAAGAAGGAGGAGAAAGGAAGGGATAAGCAAGAAAGAAAGGAGATCAAGCTTTCAGACTATAAATAAAAAAAGAGGAAGTAGGAGAAAGAAAAGCAAGGAGGAGAGAGAAGGAAACAAGAAAGGAACTGAAGATAGGCAGTAGGGAGAAAAGAAAAGGGAAGAGGAATCAAAGCTAAAGAGAAAAAGGATACTATCACTCTCAGTCCTTTTTCTTTGCCAATACTTCTTTTTAGAACAAAGACAGAACTTTAAGTGTGGCTAATATCTGTTAGAGGACTACAAAGTGCTAATGCTTAGCTGTTAGAGAAGCAATTTTATTATTATTATTATTTTATTATTTTATTATTATTATTTATTATTTACTATTTTATTATTATTATTATTATTATTATTATTATTATTTTAGAAACTGGGTCTAAACCTTCATCAAAGCTTGTTTTTTGACAGAAGGCCTAAAAATTTCTGTAAGTATTTCCCCCCTTTTTTTTTAGCCATTGTTAATCTAGTGTTTACAGCCTCCCATAGTTGGTGACTAACAAGCTTGTAGAGCAGCAACCTTTACTATAGATTTACTATCCATGAGTTAAGAAATCAAATATTTATGCAACAGAACAATGACTAATAAATTAATTACAGTTCATCATTTCAACTGGAGTGATTATCAATTTAACGATGTGATATACAACATAAAGGATGTGGCAAACTTTGCACATAATTCCAAAATAGAGATGTGAAAGATCATTTTCTCATGTGACTGGTTTATCCTGGATATTTGCTATGTATAATATTACAGCTGCTAAGGAAACATACAAGTTAAAAACAAGTTTAAAATCCTGTTGAGTTTTATTTTCTACTTTTAGGCAGCTAAGACTAAAAATATACTGTGGAGGGCACTGAAAGTGCTCTTCAAATGTCCCAATGTGCATGGAGGCGAGAAGACATTGTGCCTGACTTTCAGGACAAAGCATGCCACCCTGCTGCCATGCTGTGTGACCGCCCCAACACTGCTCTTGACTTGCTTTTAAGCTTTGGTCAGCATGCTTTTGGCAAGAGTATACCAGGAAAACAGGTTTTGTGAGAAGACAGTGACAGAAGATGTGGTCATCTTACCCTAACCGTTCTTTGCTTAAAGCCCTGTCTCCCAAAAGTTCTATGATGCCACAATCCTTAGTCAAGATTCAGGATATAAAGATATAAGGGGAAACCATACTGCTTTTATAACTGTTTATCTTCCTCCTGTCCCATTTGGGGTTGAGAATGGCAGGTATCACTCAATATATCCTTTAAAATGCATTTATTTTGAAAGACAATCTTTTGTCTGGGTTCATTTCATTAAGTTAAAGTAAGTTTTGCCCCTTAAGAGGATAATACAGGTTCAGAATGCTATCAGAATGTAAGAATTGGATTTATTAGTATTGTTGGGAAATAATAAAACATATCAATGCCAATTATATTAGAATTATTGTAATAAAAATTGTTAGAAGTTTACCATCACTGTGAATAAGAAGATGTAATGTTATTGCTGAGACTTCTGAGGCAAGCCTGGGACGTTATTATAAAACCCAATTCTCTGGCAGTGATCACTATATGAACTGAGCACACAGAGCTCCAACACCCTCGGCCTTTGTCCTATATCTTACTGTGTATCTATTCTCATAAAATTTTCCCCACCAGTGTTCAATTCTGTAAGATTATTGTCTTCCTGGTTATTGTTCTATCTATAGCCTCAGATATGACTCATGTCATTTACTACTTCTACAGTCCATGCCTTCCACTAGCCCTGTCTGCTGGAAAACTATCTTCGATTAGTGATAGCTAAGAGCTACTAAAGACTCCTTGTGAACTCTGTTAGGATTCTTATCTTCTATCCTAAGAAGAATGAAGGCTCTGTAAGCTCCAAAAAATCCCAGAACCTCTTGGGGCAGAGATGAAACATGACAGCCATTTGCTGCTCTCTGGCAGTAACTCCTCATCTTCAGCTACCTGGGAAAGGGATTCCAAAGATAGAAACAACCTGTAATTATGGTGATGGTGCACCACTAGTCACTATAGCAATGAGTCTGGCTATGCTGGTGGACTTGCATTATTCTCTAACCTAATTTTTCCTTTGTAGGGAGCAGCCTTCTTATCATAGTTTCATTCTCTCATTATCATCTAAATTCTTGTGAGAAACTGAGTTGAAGGTGCATATCTTCAATATAAGAAATAGTTCATGGGGCCGGGGATAGACTCAGCAGGTGTAGCACCTGCTGGGCACACTCAAAGCCCTCAGTTCAATTCCAGGTACCAATAAAATAAAATAGTGGCTCATAGAGAAGGACCCTGGTGACAAATGAACATTATCTGCATATTTTTGCCTGGGCCACCAACGTATTCACTGAGCTGCCCTCTTTTGCCTTCTTGTCAAGTTCCTGACAACTTCAACCACTACTTTGTCCACACATTGTGATTCTTTTCCTGCTTTAAGGTAGTCAAGATTTTAGATACAAATAACTGATATGAACTTTATTTATCTTCAGCAGACAATAAATTTATTGGAATTTCTAGAATTGATGGAAAGCCTAAAGAACTAGATTCCAAAAATGAACCAGAACCAAGAGATCAGGGCAGTCAAACAAACATTTTATGTCTTCTTAGGTACCTTGAGTCATTATCACTGACGTCACTCCTACTTTATGAGACATGGAAATGACACTGTGAACCCTTTGTTTTCTGTGTTGCCAGACACTGGGTGCTGCTGCCACATTACTCCTACCAAAATGAACTACTTCTCAGCTTTGCCTCTCTCTCTTATCTAGAGTCGTTAGTGGTCTAGACTACATGATGTGCCCTAATTCCTAGAATTATGAAACAGAATCTCTGGCCTTGTGTTTTGGTGGTAGGAAGTGTATCCTACATCTACCAATTAAAGGAAATTCCCACAAAAGAAAGGGGTCCTGATAGTGACACTCAAAACTGTTATATACTTCTAACCAGACGTGAAATTAGGTCTAATATAATCTCTAATCCCAGAGAACATCAGACTCCATTTTCATATTATAAGCTGGTTTTGGCTTTCCATGCTCCATGAAGTTGCAACATACACCAGTCCTGGTTTTCAGAGTCAACCACTCTACCTAGGCAAGTACAATAAGATTGTCCTGGTGGTGGGGCCAGGGATATAGCTCAGTGGTTCCGGCGCCTGTCTTGCAAGCTCAAGGACCCAGGTTCGATCTTTGGCAACCACATAACAATACTGGGAATGGAGACTCACCCCAGCAGCAACCAGTACCACATACCACAGTGGCGCAGCTTGGTGGCTCACGCCTGTAATCCCAGCACTCGGGAGGCAGAGGCAGGAGGATTGCTGTGATGTGAGTTTGAGGCTGAGCTCAGGGCCAACCTGAACCACAAAGTGAGACCCTGTCTCAAAAAACCTTTAAAAAAAAAAAAAAAAAAACGATTGTCCTGGTGGGTGTCCCAATTTAAAACAATTTTAATAACTATTTTTCTTCTTCATACAATCAGATCAAATTCTACCCCTAAAATATATGTAAATGTTTGAGTAATAATTTTCTTTTATATTCTTGGATTTGAATAATAACATTAATTAAAAGCTTACTAAGCGTAGGTGCATGAGTTCATTATGATAATCCCATAAATATTTTTATCACTTATTTTTAAAATAGGGAACCTGAAGCTCACTGTGGCTGCATGATTTGCCTACAAGAATAGTAAAGCCATTATTCCTCAGCTTACATACTCTGCTGTTAAATACTGCTTTCTATTTGTGATAGAGTACTTCTACTCCTCGCTATGGAGTAGAAGTACATGGTCCACCACTTCAGAGGGCAGAGAAATGTGATTTAAAAAGAACAAGAAGAAAACTGGAAATACAAGTGAATCAGATCTGTGAATGTGGATACTTTGCTGCTATCCCTTTAACTTTACACTGGCTCCTGTTGTTAATCATTTTAGCTCCTCCTCTACTTCCTTGAAACCCATCCGGTAATGTCACATTCATGTTATTTACTCACCTTTGATTCACTCTCAGACACACCTCACCACATCTCTTGCCACTGGCAAATTTAATACCTTAAAAATAAACAACAAAACTAACAAGGAGGGACTTGCACATTTTCATAGATGCTGTCAGTTGTGCTTCTTTCCCTTCTAAAATAAGAATAATAATAATAACAATGAATTTTTGCATAAAGAGAAAAGAAACAAAAGATCATGAAACCTAATGAGATTATCTCAGGACAACCAAACTACTATAATTCATTTTTAAAGTTATTACAGGCCAGCCATAGTGCCATATGCCTCTAATCCCAGCACTCCAGAAGCTGAGGCAGCAGGATCCCAGTGAGTTCTAGGCCAGCCTAGAACTTATGTACTAAGACTTTACCTTGAAAAATTAAAAATAAATAAGTAAATGTAAGTTATTACATAGCGTAAATTACATCTAAAAAGAAATAAATAAGAGAAACTAAATTTTACTGAGTGTGTACTATGTGCCATCACTTTACATAGAAATCATTTCATTTATTTACCACCTAACAATATCTGTGAATTGCATGTTGCTCTTTATCTGCTCATTAGACTATGATGTGAAAAAGTCGTATGATTTGCCCAACTACTACTATGAAAATTTAACCCAGGCTTCTAAAACCTGACCTCCAAATCCACACTTCTTATAATTTCGTGAAGCATCAAAAGAGCAAACTTGAAATAGAGTTAGGAAAGACAACTGAGATTTTCTGAGGCTATTCCAAAAAGAAATATGGTTCAAGAAGGACTGAGCTTGTAACAAAAAAGTAAGGAAACAAATTTTATATATATGGGGGGGTGGTAGGGTGGGTGGGGCTATGGGAAAAAATGAGAATTAAGTTGTGTCTTATACTGGTACAAATCCCCATTATGGAGTGTAATCATGATGTGTATATTTAATGTACCAATAAAGATAAAATATATATATATATCTGAAAAAAAAAAAAGAAGGACTGAGCTGATTTTAGAAGAGTCTCTTGAGGCTGTGAAAGATGGCAATCTCTCACACAGTCATTTGTACATTCATTTATTCAAAAAGATTTAACGAGTCAGGAGAAGAAGCTAATGAGGATAAAAAGACAAGTTTGAAATCTCTGTTCTCAAGTTGCTCACTATATTTAGTCATAGATCCATGAGTAAACAGACAATTAGTATCCAGTGGCATAAGAGCTGTGATAGAAATAAGCACGTGGCACTGAGAGTCCTCACCCAGTTTTGTTACTCAGTTTCCTGGGAAACGGATTTCAGATGGAATTTTGTGTGCAAAGGCTTGCTAGGATTAGCACCTGTAGGGTCAAGTGAAGGAAGCTGAAATCGGCAGCGGGAGAAGTTGAGTTGTGACACAGTTGCAACAAAACCCTCAACCCTTCCCTGGGCAAATTACAGAGTTAGGGTGGCCTGTAAAGATGCCTCAGCAGGGGCAATGAGACCAGGCTTTTATATTTCTGTATGAACTGGTCATTGCATATGCGCTGCTGCTAGAAAAGAAAACATGACCTTAAGCTCTCTTCAGCCAATGGCAATCTCCAGAATGAAATAAGGGGGAGACCTATCAGACACTCAGCAGTTAGGGGAATGAGGCTTTGGTCCTAAGGGAATAAGAAATACAAGCAACACCCACAGCATCCACCCTCAGGTAAGATTTCCTGAAGGACTACAAGGAAGCTAAGAGAACTGCACAATAACAGGAGACCTGCAGAGGACATGTTCTGGGAGGCCTGTTGTGACTATAGGAATGAGAGCTCTATAGAGAAAGCAGAAAATGCTAAGTTTAAAAGGTGAGCAGGGAGCAGATAAGCAGATCACAGTAGGTTATCCTAAAGACTGTGGGATTTTTCCTACAGATACTGCGAAGACATTCAAAAATGTGCAAATACTATGTATTTTCTCTGGTAAGAGAAACTGAAGATATGCATGAGTACTAAATGTAGGACAGATACTGTGAAATAGAAAATATTCAATAGGAAAAAGGAGGTAGGGGTAAGTAAAGAGGGAAATAAAACATCTGATGGTTAAAAAAAGGAAACAAAGCTTATGTATATGGGGGCAGTGTGTTGTAGGGTGGGCAAGGGAATGGGAAAAATGAGAATTAAGTTGTGTCATGTACTGGTACAAATTCTTAATGTTGACTGTGGTGATGGTATGTATATAAAATGTACCAGTAAAATCAATTTTAAAATTGTATACAAAGAGGATAGTCAACAGATTTTTCTTTGTTGAAAGGTCACTCTGGCAGCAGTTAGAAAATGCATCAGATGAGGATGAAAATTAATGAAGGGAAGCAGACTCATTAGGAAGCTGTAACTGTATCCCAGAGAGAAGAATAATATTCAAAATGATGAGCAAAAACGGAGTGAGAAGGACAAATCTCAGGAATATTAAGTGGGAAAAATTGAGAAAGTTTAAGAAATCAATTAAATGTTATAGGTAGAGAAAATGAGAGTCAAGAATGATTCCCCAGAGCTAAGCATGGCAGTGCAGAACTATAATCCCAGCACTTGGGGGGACGAGGCAGGAGCATCACCCTGAGTTCCAGGCTAGTCTGGGCTGAGTTATGCAATAAACTCAAAACCAGTCTAAACTATATAGTAAGACCCTGTCTCTGAAAACCAAACAAAAAAATACAAAAGTGTCAAATGAATGATTCAGGGAATATTTACATCTATTTATTGTTATAAATCTGGGGGGAAATAATAAGTTTGGTTTTGAATACATTTTCTGTGAAACATGCAAATATTTCCAACTACAACTACTGACTCTTTTCTGGAGCTCATGAGAGAAATCTAGGTTGAGAATAGAGTCAGATCAACATATATGTAGTAGGTAGAAGCCATGGAGCAGGCAGAGGAGTTGATGAATACATTCTGGAGTGACAGAGACACAGTATTAAAGGTGTAGGAAATCCCACCCCCCAAAAAAATACTAAAAATGGAGGGGGAAAGTCAGGAAGAAGGATATCTTGAAAGCGAAAGTAAGAGTGCATCAAGGGCAGTGGCCTGCCTGTAAAAGATAAAGAAAATTAATCTGCCGATTATTGCAGTGAGAGTCATGGGTGATCTTGGCAGGTAATGCGATGAATGAAAACAGGATCAGAATAAAGAAAATAAGGGAGACATGGATGAACTTTGCAGATATTATGCTACACGAAGCAAACTAGCCACAAAAAAATCAAACACTCCGTGATTTCACCTACCTGGGCTACTTGGGATTATCAAACTCAAAGACAGAAAGTAGGATGCTGGTTACCAAAAGTCGGGAGTCGGGATAATAAGAGAGGTAGTATTAGATAGTCATGCAGTTTCCACCCAGGAAAAATGAAAAGTCTCTGGAGATAGACAGCAGTGATGGTTTCTCTATAATGTGAATGTACTTACTACCGCGGAACTGCCCGTTTGAAAACAGCAAATTTTGCATTATGCATGTTATACTATGAGAGAGAGAAAAGAAAAACAAAGGAAGGAGTGAAAGATGAGAAAATGGAAGGGCTGAATGTAGCCTTCTCTCAAGAGGCTTGAGAGGGGAGAGGAAATATAGGTTACATTCTAAAAGAAGGAAGCAGGATCAAAAGCATTTTTAACAGAGCCAGTAGAGCAAAAGATATCGACGATACAGCAGAGACACCTCAGTACACTGAAGAAAGTAAGACAAAATGATTGTAAAACAGAAGTCTCCAGAGCTGTCTCCAAACCTCATTCTGGCAAATACTGAAGTAAATAAGATGATGTAACACAGCCAGGAATCATGATCATATAGTACAGCAAAAGTCTTCTTTACTCAGATAATGGACTTAAATTGGAAAAGTTTAGGATATCATTTATGCTCCCTTTAAGTTTAAAAATCAACATCTAGTTTACTGTGACTACATTAAGCAACTAATTGTGACCCCCGTAAGAAACTTAGAAATTGAATTGGTCAGTCACACCAAATAGTATGTTGTGCACAATCTATCGGTGCAGTGGTAGTATTGTGATATATAAATTTTCATTTTCCAATTATATGTTGGATGTTTTATTTAAGAAAGTGAAAAATATTGAAGAGAAAAATATTATCTAAAAATTGTATTCTCAAATATTTCTCTTAATTTGAATTTACTGCTATTTTAATAATATTATTATTTAAAATATCTATAAGAAAATATGTTTAGGTCACAGCCATAAGTAAAAAGAGAAAATTATTTCCTCCAGAGTGGAAGAAAAAGGGAAATAGAGATTCTCTTTAGAAGTGCCATAACTAATTCATGAATTTTAGGTTTGTCTGAATGGTTGCTACAAGTTATCATCACATATATAAGTAATGCTCAAACATTGCATTGTGTATTTTTTTTTCTGTCTAGACATAAAAGTTTACGAATTACCAAGATAAGGATACACCTACTCATGCACAGACACACACATTCACTGGCACTGGTAGAAGAGTTGGCTATCAGCCATGATTATGTAAATTGTTATCATTTCCTCGTTAAATAAAGATACAAGACACAAGAATGAAGTACAAACAGAAATGTTCTCACTGAAGAGCCCTGACATGAAGTGAGTCCAGGACTTTCTATGACAACTCTTTATATTCTGTCTACACAAATGTTCTGATGCTCATACTCTTCAGTTCCATACATGTATATGGCCTCATCATTAAAAAATATCCTTAGAGTCATGCAGCAATAACAGTAATGTACACAGTTCTGTGTGAATATGTGCATGAGGCCCAGCAAACAGATAAATTTAAAATCTTGATTTGTTATATAAGAAGTATATTGTAACAATCATAGGAATATGTAATGAAGTATTACAATAGCAAACATGCCCCAAGTCCCACCTACATTGTACTCAATGCACTGTATTAACATAGGCATTAGACTACTATTGAAGATATGCCCCATTACAATGAAAGATGGCATTGTCCTCTGAGCTCTGGAACATCTGAGCCAATTAAAAGTTGTAAGGAGAGGGGCTGGGGATTTAGCTCAGTGGTTCCAGTGCCTGCCTTGCAAGTGCAAGGTCCCTAGTTCTATCCTAATAACAATGGCGGGCATGGTGACTCACATCCATCAGCAATCAGCATCACATACTACAATGCCAGATGTGGTGGCTCACACCTGTAATCCCAGCACCAGGAGGCAGAGGCAGGAGGATTGCTGAGTTCAAGGTTCACCTGTGTTACATAGTGACCTCAGGGCCAGACTGAACTACAAAGCAAGACCTTGTCTCAAAAAAACAAAAACAACAACAAAAAGTTGTAAGCAGAAAAAGGAGAGGAAAATAAAAGATTGGTCCTGTCTGAGAAGATGTCAAGCCAGTGAAAATAAAGTCTCTTTTCAATATTTTTATCAATAAGTGAGAGGTAGCTATGTCTTGTCTTTATGCTATTAATACTTAAAAAAAAAAAAGCTTTCTTTTCTTTAAAGGAGAAGAAAGTAGGACATTACTTTTTTTCTAATGAGTCTACTATTTGAACTGTCTAATTCTGTAAAGTACTATTTGAGATGTTGTTCAATTGTTGCTGCAACAAGATCTGTCATATTGATTTAATACTTAAAAATTTTTTTCAAGTATACTAAAAATGTTTAAAGAAAAATACACTCATGTTATAGAAATGCTGTTATACTTACAGTGATAGATTTTCTATCTTACATATTAGTCAATATGTACTACACAAAGGCTTAAATTGGAAGAATTTTCAGGGTGTTTCTCCTATAATAAAACTTCATTGATAGACTATATTTCATAATATTTCTAAAGCCAATTAGAAAACCTACTCAAGATCAATTGCTTCTTACATAAATGTCAAGAAAGAAAATAATGTTTCTCTCTCTTATACTTTAAATTATGTTTCCATGATTCTTTTAAAAAATTCACCATTAGGGCCAGGGAGTTAGCTCAGTGGTTCCGGCGCCTGTCTTGCAAGCGCAAGGACCCGGGTTCGATTCCCCGGTAACCACATAACAATACTGGGTGTGGAGACTTACACCTAGCAGCAACCAGTACCACATACCACAGTGCCGGGCGTGGTGGCTCACGCCTGTAATCCCAGCACTCGGGAGGCAGAGGCAGGAGGATTGCTGTGATGTGAGTTTGAGGCTGAGCTGAGGGCCAGCCTGAACCACAAAGCGAGACCCTGTCTCAAAAAACCTAAAAAAAAAAAAAAAAAAAAAAAAAAAAAAAAAAAAAA
>PVIR01011814.1:34423-46411 GCA_004026965.1 Petromus typicus | reverse complement strand
AAAAAAAAAAAAAAAAAAATTTAGTTTATACTGTCTGAACCTGAACATTCTTTTAGCCAGAAGGAGTAAAATAGGCATAGGCATCAAATAAGTCATTTGATCCACAGAGAGGAAGAAGGTAGAGAAAACTTGCAGGTGCTTTCTGCCTTTGGAACAGTTCTCTTGATTTGTACCTACCTTTCTGCTACCCCCAAATGATGGCAATGATAAAAGACATTTTGCTTAAGGTTCCCCTTTTTCATTTTCATTGTAATGCAAAACATCCCCCCACAGAAATGGCAACACTAATAATACTGGCATGGCACTAAAAATGTGCACAAAAAATATAACTTACATGAGATTTTATTTTCTTCTGTAAATTGCAAATTTGTTTTTGGTGGCACGTTTAAATCAAGGACATCATGTAGTGAGGATGATCTTCATTTCTCTACACATAGGACTGGTTTTATTTGTTCTGAAAATGTTGAAATCTAAAATTTGATCATTTGGGAAACTTCTTGGAAAAAGCCCTCAGGAGCCATAACTAGTCACAAAGAGTAGCCCACTGCTAGCCTTGTGCCACCTCCTAGTGAGGATTAGGTTACTGAAAAGCTTTGTGTCATCTGTCTTCTTGGCATTTACTCTCATGAGAGCACTTATCAAATTGGATGGTGATTATTTGTTTATCTATCTGTCTCTCTTATTAGGTTGAATGGCCCTTGAGGGCAGAAGCTTTAGCTCATTCAGTGGTACAAACACTCACACACATGTCCTAAGTGCTTTTCACCTGTCATGAGGTCACATTTCCATTAATACTGTAGATTCCCATGGATAGATGCCCTATGCCATTGTTAGAAGATTTGATCCACCCCTGCTGTCCCCAGCACCTTGGGGTGTCTCATGTCCATGGTGCTTAGTTGAAGTTGATCCTATACTGATGCCTGATTCATCAGAATCTGCCCCAAGTACGTGCTGTTATCTCCCAAGAGCCCAGGACCTCTTTCACTCCTTGGGACAGTTCAGCTACCACTGTGTTGGCATATGGCATCTAATGAAGTAGGAGGAAAGCCAAAAAAGATGATAGCTTAGGACTTAACAGAGAAGAGGACATAGGCCTGGGATTTAGCTCAGTGATTCCAGCACCTGTCTTGCAAGTGCAAGGATTTGGGTTTGATCCCTGGTAACCACATACAACGATACTGGATGTGGAAACTCACGCCCACCAGCAATCAGTACCATATACCACAGTGATGGGCATAATGACTCACACCTGTAATCCCAGAACTTGGGAGGCAGAGGCAGAAGGATTGCTGTGATGTGAGTTTGAGGCTGAGCTCAGTGCCAGCCTGAACTATAAGGCAAGACCCTGTCTCAGGAGACAGACAGACAGACAGAGAGAGATTGGGAGAGAGAGAGAGAGAGAGGATGAGGACAAGAAAGGAAGAAAGGAGAGGACAGGGGAGGGCAGGGGTGGGGACAGGAGGGAATTGTCCAGAGCACTGTGGGATGCTCAAGTAAGGGGAATGGTCCTTGGTTTCCTCTTTAGCCCAGCCCAGGGTTAAATCCAAGTTCTTTATTTCATCATCTAAAGCAGAAGCAACAGCCTCAACATTGTTAGTACATCAGAACACAGCACCCTAACTTTGGTAAATTTCGCAAAGTGTCTTCTATTTTATCTCAACATGGTGTGCAGGACACCCACTACCCATTGTAGCCTGAACTACAAAGAACCTGGCGCAGCTCACCTTTTATCCTACTGTCAGGATGATGCTTGAGTGTCCTTCTCTTCTCAAGAGGAAAAGAAAAATGTTTCCTGGCACAGGCTTCCTCCATCCATGTAGAGAAAAGGCGAATGCCTGCCACTCAGTCTCAAAGAAAAACAAAACAAACAACAACAGAGGGAAAAAATAATCAACAAAAACTTTGGCTCAGTCATAGGTAAAAATTTACAATTACAGAAGGCTTTTGTTCCTATTCTAAAACATCGCATTACACTGTCATTTCACAGCTTTTGCTCTGAACAATGGGTGGGTGTTTGCTTTGCATTCGGGTAATTAAAGAGTCCACCTAGGTTGTTTATTCCAAAACATAAGACCGATTAACCCAAAGACGACTAAATTCAGGTCTCTTCACTCTTTCTCTGTGCTTCAAAATGACAGCTTTTGCACTTTTTTTTTAAAGGTTTTTTTTGAGACAGGGTCTCCCTCCCTTTGTAGTTCAGGCTGGCCCTGAGCTCAGCCTCAAACTCATATCACAGCAATCCTCCTGCCTCTGCCTCCCGAGTGCTGGGATTACAGGTGTGAGCCACCATGCCTGGCACTGTGGTATGTGGTACTGGTTGCTGCTGGGTTGAGTCTCCACACCCAGTATTGTTATGTGGTTACCGGGATCGAACCTGAGCCTTTGTACTTGCAAGGAACCACTGAGCTATATCCCCGGCCCCAGCTTTTGCACTTTTAAGCCAAGTTGTTTCTCAAGTCTTGTGGTGATGCCTGGAGCCACTGTGTGCCCAACGTCATTCGCTGTGTGCATGAGTGAGCCAGGGGGATGAGGGATAAAGTGGGGGTAAACTTTTGATTTAATTAGAAGATCTGAATTCTTAGGAAGGTCGTTTATACTATCTGAACCTGAACATTCTTAAACACGCCATCTCAAAACCCAGGAGTTTTCAAGTGATATGTTGAGAAAGCACAATTCAACAGGCAACAATAATTAAAACAGATTCTATTAATTTCTCACCTCCCTCAAAGGAAGGTAAAGAAGCTTCGTTCATCACCCATACAGCCCATTAAATCCTTCTCCCCTTACACCCTTTGGTGTCCTCACATTCCTTTGTGAGCAACCTTCTAACTGTAGGTGAGATTTTGTCTCCTGTTTGCCTACCCCCAGCCCTTCAATTTTCGTCTCTTTCCAGAAGCAATTCACATCTTTAAAGGAGAAGTAAAGGGGAATTAAGGAAGGTTGTACCTGCAGTGTTATCTTCGGAAGTCTGCGAGGGGAGGTAAGTCCCGGATGACTCTCACATTAGCAGCTTTGGCATCGTTGAATATTCAAAATGGGAAAAATAATGCCTGCTGTACTGGCCTGCGGGGAGGATGAAATGAGGTAATGCGCGTGATTGTAAACTCCCTGCAGATGTATGGAGTCATCATGATCAGTGCTGCACAAGCATTATTTAGGGTCCTGTGTGTAATTTCTTTTATCTCATTCTCACAAAAGATAAGTTTTATCTTCACAATAAACATGCATCTGCTTTCCTTTTTAGCCATAAGTTCCTAAACAAATAAAAAGTAAATTGATGCCCTTATAAAAAAGAGCTAATAGAAGAAGCATCTAGAAGTAACTTTGGATGCACTGTTAAGTTTATTAATGACAGTTGTGTGCATAACATAGTGTAGTCTAATAAAGATCTGTGCTCACACTGCTCATTTAAAATAACTTAGCATGCGCATTTGTGGGATATACACAACAGCGTCAGCGAGCTAACTTGGAAAGATTCAAGATTTACTTAGAGCTAAAGGGACAAAAATCTAGAGATGCTACTCTTCCCACTCAAAAAGTGAGATGTGTATATGTTCAAAAGCCACTGATTTCATAAGTAGTATTGATTTTCATAAAATAATAGAAAATTAGATCAATTCCATATTTATTATTTATTGTTGTATAATAAATGGCTGAAACACTTAGTGGGCTAAAACAGCAGGCATTTATTAATTCACAGCTTCTCTGCTGTCAGCTGGGTACCATGCAAGAGGCTCATTTGGGTGCCTGGTTGGAGTCTCTCATGAGACTGCCATCTTGCAATCGCTGTGGCTTCCATCACCTAAACGCTTATTAGGGATGGAGGGTCTGCGCCTGTGACGCTCACTGCCGGATGGTGGTCTGCAGGACACTTACCGCCATGCTGGCTGGGGAGGAGGTCTCTGTGTCTTACCATGTCGTCCTTTACTCAGGTCTGCTTGAGTGTCCTCACAACACAGCAGCTGGTTTTTCCTAAACGGGACAAGATGGGATAGTGAGGAAGAAGCCTCAGTGGTGTTTCTGTCAATCTTTGAGGTCAAACACTATCACTTTTACATCTGTTTGCTAGGAGCACATGATTAAGTATGGCCTACACTTGCGGGAAGGGAAAATTAGACTTCACTTTTTGAAAGAGGCCTACCAAAGGCATTTTGGATATGTTGTAAGAAAACCTGAAACAAACCATTGGTATAAATTGTATATTCTATTGTTTATATTTCAAACAAAATATGAGTATTTTTCATGATAACAGAAGCTACTTACATTATTGGATTTTTAAAAATACAGAACATAAATCTTCTAATAGGTTATGGGGAGAATGAGTTTATTGGCATGAAGAGCTTTCTTCAAGTATGGATAAGGCCAGTGTGGTCAGTGTCTACATGTAGAATTAGATCCAGAATTGTGATATAAGAGTTGATGTGCAGCCAGAGCCCATCTACATAGTGACAGCAAAAGCAAGCCTCTCACTGTACTACAATTTATTTTTCCAACTTTTGGCTGTATTCAAGATCTCAAACATCTGGGTTTAAATTGGAAACAGCTCATCAAAAATCCAGATGTTTCCAAATATAGTTTTAAAACAAGATATCCCAAACCCTTCAGTGAATGAGTAACTGTATATGCAGAGTGAGTGGTTCTCCCATTAAAAACCTAACTCTGCTCCACAGTTTATATTATTCTGGGTGGAAAGTCTCCAGTGTAGTCATGTGTTAGGTTGGATATTAGGACTGAAAAACAAGATATATAAAAATGGATGTGTTTCAAGAATGGATCTGGAAATTGATTGTACAAACTCCTACGCTCCTCTCCCAAGATCACCTCCCTCAGGTGGAGGTTAAGTTAGGAAAAATCTTATAAGGAGAATTTTAGAGTGAGGCACTTGAGTGAGGTGAAAGTAGAGAGAGGGGCTACTGTGAGACCACTCAGAATTGATCAGAGTCCTCTGCAGAAAGAAGGACAAGGAACTGGTGTGTGACTCAGTGACTGTATGGCTTTGTCTGATAGCATGAGAAAATTTTATGGAGAGGTCCTCTCTTTTCACCCAGGGACATCATTGCTCCCACTTCCATGGTCAGCATGTGCAATGCCCTCCAAAGTCTCATGTGTCAGTGTTGTTTCCTGCAGTGCCACAGTTGGGCCTTGGTAGAAACTTTAAGAGGTGGGGTCTCCTGGAGTGTTTTAGGTCAGTGCAGGCCTTCCCCTCTTCTCTCTCTGTTGCATTCTAGCCGTAAGGTAAGTAGCTGGCTTTGTCACAGCTTCCCACTTTGATGTTCTGATTCCCATAGCAGCAGGGTCACCTGGTGATGGACTGAAACCTCCAAAACTGTGAGTCCAAACAGATCTTTTCTTTTATTCAGTGAATTTATCTCAGGAGTTTTTTACATTAATGGACAACAGATGAACACACTCACAAAACTGGATTTAAAAAATAATGGAAAGTAAAAATGAAGACGCTTGTGTAATTACCAGTCACGCATCCTTTGTGTTGAATACATGGTCCTACTAAAATATATCATACACATTTTTCAACCAAGTATAGTGTTATTACGAAAAGGTTATTTTCAGTAATGTGCCGACTAAAGCAATAATGAAAGGAAGATTTGCGCACTATAACACTTTCAAAGAAATCAAAATCAGTGATGTCCCCTAGGTTTATGGAGATGTATGGGATCATTTACTGCAGATTGATAACTCTTCTAAGCTTGGTTCCAATTTTCCTCCCACCTCATTGGTTGCCATACGGTTGCTACTTTCATTAATTTCTTTATGCTGCTTTTTGTTACCCTGTCTCTTCTATTTGATAGTAGTTGGGGGAGATAAACCTGTTGGAATTGTGAATTGAATAAGATAAAATAAGATCGTGATTTTTATTGTTTTTCTTTGCTTGTTCACCAATGCTTCATATAGAGAAAGTTTCTGGATGACTAACTTCTGGATAAAGACTTCCTATTCAACTTACGTGTTAGGTAAAAACAAAAACAAAAACAAAAACCACAAGTCCCTAGAGATATATACTCCAAAGTTCTTCACTGATTCCTGTGTCCATTGATTAACCTTGATTTCATTTTTATTAAGATTATTTTTGGTGTTTGTCATTCATTAATCCATTCTGCTATTGCATGTAGAGTGCCTACCAATGCAAGAAGCTGAGCTTGTACCTGTTCCTGCTGGCATGATCGAATTGTTTAGTCAGCTGCTCCTACTTAAGTTCATATGCTACATTCTAAATGTTGTACTATGTAGCAGGGTTCAAGAATTATCTATGTCCTTTGAGAATGGCAGATCTCTTAAACCACTTATGCCAACAAAGAAGCAATGGATTTAGGACTAGATAGTCCATTTGTAGTGCTACAAATAGAGAATTTGCTGTGGAGCTTGAAATTAATACAGCTAACACTTATTTTATATGATACTTTAATTGTCCAGATTGCTTTAATAACTGTCTTCACATTGTACTTTCACAACAACCTTCTGAGTGGTAAGACAGCCACTCTGAATTCTCTCATAAATGAGATCAAGTGTCATAACGGCCCAAAGCCAGTGAGCAAGCCAGGCTAGCGTCCCATTTATTCTGTGAAATCTAGTCTTTTTTCTCTGTTACCAGGGCTCTAGACTTCACTGGTTTGTGCTTTATTTCTGCTTGTGTAGTGTGGAGCTGATTTTGATGCAATTCAGATTAAGTGTTTGGAGATATGACTGGACATCTTTATAGCAAAGTGCCTTTCCAGAAGTTGAAATGTATCATTATATTTCTGTTTTGGAGTCTTTATATTTCTGACCTTCTGCTCTTCTTAATAAAGGAGTGGAGCTACCAGAAATAAAGCTGGAGCCTAAAAGTGGGTTTTGTGTTTTGAGCTCTTGGCATAGGTTCCTGCAGTAAACCTCTGTCCTTCAAATGCCTGGACAGGCTTTAGGAAGCTAAGGGAAAGGCCCGTAGCCCAGGGATGGTTACTCCTCCCCTCTGGGTCCTCCACATAGGTGCTTCTGCTGAGGCAGTGAGGAAGACTGGGAGGTAAAGGCTGGGCTGTCCTACCTGCCATAGACTTTACAAGCTCAGACTGCCACCATGGAGGAAAGCCACAGGGAAGAGAAAAATTGCCCTGACAATGCTCCTGCTTCCAGCAGTTCAGTCTCTCCAGGGGGCTGTTGGAATCCTTTCTGGTCAGCACTAGAGAAGGCAGTGATGAGCAAACTATTGGACTGGAACACACACTTAGAGTTTGCAGCCAACTCCAGTGTTTTCCTCATTGCTCACATTGTGTTGGGACAATGGTCTGATCAAATGTTTCCTAATTTCATTGTGGACTTCCTCTCTAATGAGTCCCTTTCTCCCAGCTCTAAATAAAGAAGATGCTAAAGACGTGACACGCACTACAGATGGGTCATCCACATCTGGGCTTTTCATCTTAAAAGGCAGGATTGGGGAGCTGGAGAGAGCGGCTAAGCAAGATGTGGCTGGGTTTTCTTATAAAAGGATGACTGAGGAAAGGAGGGCAGAGAGATGAGAGAGTGAGACTGAATTATCCACCATTGTTATTGAACCACGGACATATCCATTAGGAGTAATTACAACAATGATCCTAATCCATAATGGACTCAAAGCTAGCATGCCCGTCCATGCCAACTTATAAAATTTGAGCATTTGGATTGTACCTATGAGGTTGGCATTTACCAGAGAAACTCAGGTGCGCATGGACATTTGCATGTAAAAACTAGGTCCGTGTGAGTGTCTGTGTGTAAGAGATATAGAGAAAGCAGGACCTTCTGCACACAGTTGTCAGCCTTTCCTTAGGATGTTGAGAACATTCCCAGTCTTTGGAAAACCTACCTGCAATTTTCTGGTGCACGTTTGAATTTTGGTTGTATTTTAGACACATACTCTCAGGCAGTTGCTGAGATGAGTCATTATAAATGTATTGACCATCTAAGACACCCTTAGCCATGTATCAAGGGGGCGAAAAGTGCAGATTCTAATTCAAATTCCAACCCCCCTATAGCCTTTACAAAGGCATAGTGGCCCAAGAGAGTGATTTGTCTGAAAAACTGATTAACTGGATATCTTTGAGCTCTCGGTCTTCTTGGTTGTCTGGCAGAATCATGAAGGTCTCTGAGGAAGTTGAGACTTGGTGTAGTAAGGATGAATCTGTGGCAGAACAGGATTTGAACTGAGGTTATCACTTTTAACTACCCCACATCTGTCATCCCCTATGGGTGCCCAGTGAGTCTTTTGTCAAAGGTGGGACTCAAAGGAGAAAAGTCCTCCTCCTTCTGTGTAAGAAATTACTTTTTGTTGGAAGACACACTAGGTCCCCCTAAGAAGAAATCTCCAAGCCAGGGTGAGAGGCATACATGGAATTTCTGCAGCCAGTGCTTTTGAGAGGACACGGAGATAACAAAGGAGTTGGTTGGGTGAGTTCCCCAACCTTGACTTCCTCCTGTGCTGTCTTTTGACTAGAACAAAGTCTTTTGCTCTTCCCATCTCTGAGTTCTACAGTTTCTTCGAGGTCAGATGAAAATCTACTTGTCCTTGGAAAAACAACCCTGTGAGTGAAGTACTCATCTATCCCCTCATGTACAGGAGAAGATTTAGTCACAGATAAATGAATTAATTTATCCAACATCATCGAACCAGTTTGTGGCAAAGCTGGAGTTTGAATACTGATAGTCTAAAATATCAGATTTTGTAACCACTGTGCCATGCAAATGCTCAGTGTATCAGGGAATTTTGATAAAGAGAAGACGGAGAATTTTTTCTGATTCTGGATAGAATGTTAGCCAGCCTTGGGTATAAGGAGCATTTTGGTGATTTCCCAATAATACTGGAGGAATATAGTTAGCAACTCAGAGGAGTGGGTGACTATGCGCCTTGGTGAAATTTGGCTTCAGATTGTCCACCAGCCAGAAGCAGTTCTCATTAGAAGCACAAGAGCCAGGAGTAAAGAGGTATTGTTTGTGCTGTTGTGTGAGACCTATCGCAGAGTCCCATATCCTGCGGCTAGATATGGTGGAATCTTTGATCTGTTTTCTATTGCAGCTCTGGGGCTTCTCCTAAAGTCTTTCTCCACTTCTCATAGTCTTTTTTTCCTGTCTGCAATCAACTCAGGAAAATCAACCCACCTCCTTCTCCTTCAACAGTTACCACCATCTTTGGAGTTTGTTTCCTTAAAAACCCCCAAAGACAAACACAAAACAACTTTTTGTCTTTATGGCTTTAACTGGTGATCAAAAGGAAAAACAGAATATCACAAAGACAATAAATATGGAGCAACAGTAAATAGCTCAGAATCTTACAAAGTTCACATTGTCTTGATCTCTGCTGTGTAGTTTCAAACTCCTGGGATTGCGCATAGGAGCTTCAAAGGTTTCTGCCCTCTTCTGTAAGTAGAGCTCATAGGATCACGCACTGTCTTTGGACTGCTTCTTTAGCAAAGTCATGGAGACAGTTTCCTTCATATAACTTCTTTTTCTCAGCTGTGTCTGTAGCCTATCTCTTGGATTCCAGGAGGGATTGAACTTGGACTTCTCAGAAGACATCTGGAGTCAGTTATTCTGACCAGTTCTGTCCCTCTCTGTCCTTTGTCTGCATTTCACATCAGTCCTGAAAGCCAGGATTCATCCTTTTGCTGTTCTGTCTCCAACTTGCTGGTGGGTTTATCTATGTTTATTGTCTGCATTAGGAATGTAGGACACATTTATGGCCTCACTTGAGGATTTAGCTCTGAAAGGAATCTAGTAGTAAATTTATACTTTTATCTTTATCATGAATCTGAGGGTCTTTTGGGAGATATAATTCTTATTTAAACATCTAGTACATATTAGCAAATACAAGAATAGGGGATGGGGTTATGCCATTCTGCTTGGAGTGAATGTGAACAAATGGCTTTCCAGGATATGCAGACTGGAATAGCAAATAAGGAATTTCTGGAGTCAGAACACCTGGAAATAATGTGGGGGTGTGAGAGGAAGACATCTCTATGTTCCTACTGTGCTGATGTACTTTGATGTTCATTGGTGATTTGATGGTAGCAAAGAATAAAGACACAGCTGGGAAGAGGCAGGAAAGAAGGAAAGAGGGTCAGAAGATGTAGGGAAAGAGCAGCCTGACCTGAGAGAAAGTCTTAGAGACCAACCTTACACTTGGGAAAGGCAGCATTTAATGACGCAAGAGAGAGGGAAAATGACTAAAGTGTGACCAGAGACTGAAAGCATTCAAGAGAAGGCCAAGGCCATGAGAAGCACATAAGTAATATCAGCCCTACAGTTTGCTTTGCCTTCCGTCTGGGTGGCCCTGGCCTGTTGTCTTGTCTTCACTTCCTCAGGCGGCTGTGAAGGATAAGGCCACCCATCAGAAGTGATATGTCCTCAAAACCTCTCTGTTATTACTGTTTTTCCAGCTCACAATTCCTTCACAGTATGGGGCTCCTCGCAGACCACCATGAGCTTCTCATGGGAGAAGCTGCTGTGGAAAGATAGGAGATTTAGAGCAGATGAGGATAATCATCATTCAGATTTTGGCAATCATGGAGGATCACAGATATATAACTCTAAAGTCTTATGGCATTGATGATTTGTTTTATGGGAATCTGGCTTTGATTCAGAAGACAGAGATTCTGGGCATTTACCAGCCAACATTGCAATTGTAATTTTAATGATTTAAATACATGCCCATATTAAAATAATAGGCTAAGACTATGGTAATCAAATAATAATTTTTACTATATTTTTACAATAATTTGAATGCAACTTTTTCCTAGTAATCTAATGGGTCCAGGCAATATATTGGTATTATCTTTTGTATAGATGATATAATCTAAATCAGTACTACAAGAGCCGTTGTGTAGATCTGTCTTTAATTACACTAGATATCAAGAAGTATATGTAGAAACAATATTTCTCCAGTGCTCTTCTCCTTAAAATTATTCCTATTAAGCTAATCCTACTCTGCCTGATTGGGATCACCATCTTCTCCTGTACCTTGGAGGGACTCTAAAGCTTGGTTCAACACATCCTGGTCCTCTTGTTGGCCAGTCTCCTTTTCAGTATGAAGACTCTATCTCTAGTTTGAACTGCAGATTTGTCTTCACCTTGCATAGGTCTCATGGACCTCACTATGTCACTGTGTATTTTGGTTGAATTTTCCAGCTCTGACTGGTTGTCAGACTCTCCTCCAACAGTAAATGCACCTGGAAGCCATTGTCCTTCATTTTAGACAAGATCAGACTGATTCAGGGTGATATGACTATAGACTGTCCTTCATCTCAGAATGTTGACTTTTACTGCTCTTCTTGCTGAATCAGAGTTAAGATCTTGCTTGTCTTTGAGCAATGTGGGCTCTGATATTGGACCATAGTGATGGTGTTGGGGGGTCCATGTAAGTTACTTCGGTGTAAATTTATTATATAAAAGGTATTATATGTAGAGTTTAAATGCCTTGGTGTTGTTAATAAGAGCACCTCAACCCTGCACTCTCAATGCCTATCTCTCAAAGCAAATATTCTCAACTCTCAGATATTTCTTCTGTTATTTATCAAGTAGTACATTTATTCCTCTATTTTCTGATTATCAGTTTTCTGTGCTATATATTGACTCTCTCTTATGGAAGTTAGTTACTTAGCTCATTTTCTTTTTTTTTTTTTTTTTTGAGACAGGGTCTCACTTTGTGGTTCAGGCTGGCCCCGAGCTCAGCCTCAAACTCACATCACAGCAATCCTCCTGCCTCTGCCTCCCGAGTGCTGGGATTACAGGCGTGAGCCACCACGCCTGGCACTGTGGTATGTGGTACTGGTTGCTGCTGCGTGTGAATCTCCACGCCCAGTATGGTATGTGGTTACCAGGGATTGAACCCGGGCCTTTGTGGTTGCAAGACAGGCGCCGGAACCACTGAGCTAAATCCCTGGCCCTCTTTTTTCTTTTTATCCTCCATCCTTTTCCCTAATTCTCTCGCTCCATCTATTCCTCCCTCCCTCCTCTTCCTTCTTCCTCTCT